>VWZT01012687.1:15599-62563 GCA_013397055.1 Pachycephala philippinensis | reverse complement strand
CTCTGCAGGAGACTGATAAGAAACGTGGTAGGAAAAAAAGCGCCAACTGTCTAGGGGCAGGGTATGTGTCTGGGGAGGGGTGTTCCTGGGCGTTTTCTGTGGTGGACTTGCCTTGCTAAGAGTAGTAAACAATGTGCTTGATTGCCTTAGTGCCTGCCCTAATTCTCTTCTTTCTGCCCTTGCTGGGAGATGAATGCTCCCAGAGGACTCAAGACTCAAACCCGTAGCCACAGGTTTTAAAAGCAGCTAGGGGCTCTATATGCTGGTGTATTCAGGAACATGAGATTAAATGACTTGAATGTACCTGTTTTTAAAAACATCTTCAGGCTGCTTCTACACTGCCAGCTCTTCCAGCTGAATGGTCTGACCAGTCACCCTCGTCTTTCTGATGTATCTTAAAAGCATGCATGGGCAGAGATTACAAGAAAAACACCCCAAAAAAGCAGTCATGGCAACCCTAAAATGTTTTAAGTTGAGCCCTCAAGATCAAGAGTCTTACTGACAGCCCCAGCGCTAGACTTTTTCAGTACTTCAGAGAGTCAGGATAAAAGGAAACATAAATGTCAGGGTAAGTCAAGCTTTGAGGCAGTATTTATGACAAACTCCTGCCTAACTTGAACCTGCAGTTTTCAAGAAGAAGTATTGTCTTCGGTTTGATTTATCTTAACAGCACCACATAGAGAGCTGCTGGAAATATTTAACTGATGAAGTTGTGATAAATAGCAGAGAAACTTTTTTATTATTATTATTTTAGCAGTATTTTCACTTCTTTGAATTTAAAAATTTGCCTTTAGCAACTTACAGCTGTACTGTTGAGAGAAATAGAAAACATATTTGATAATCAGAAACATATAATCAGTGTATGTCTGTATTGGTTCAGGAGCCTGTCGTTTTGGGAAATACTTGAAATTAACAGGAGCCACTACTTCAGAATTACCAAACTGGCAGCTTGACTTAGTTGTTAGATGTTGGAGAAACAAGGTGATTTTACTCTGTTTTCTGCAGCTGACATACAGAGGAGTCATAGAGAAAAAGTCTGTGCCCCTACAACAAGTGTAGTGTCCACCCAGGTTATGTCAGGCATGGCTAATTCATCCTCCATGCTTTCACTGGCAATCTGTCTTGTTTTCATTTTTCTCACTTATATTATTCTTTAGTCTGAAAGAAGATTAATTTTGATTATAAAGGCAAAATTTCTAGGTTTTCGTTTGCATGTGACCTTAAATAAGGTTCGAGTTGGTTTTCAAGGAGATGATAAGGGTAACACAGATCAATAGATAATAGATAAAAAGATATAAAGACAGACATGTCTGCTTTCTTTGTGTTTGCTATATCTGCTCAGCTATTTCATTCAAAATTGACAGGTAAAATTATGCTGCTGGAGTAACCTGCCATGACTTTCTCTCCTCACTTCTAAACCTGAGAGCTGGGGAACACCCGTTTGCATTCCATGTCTGTGCAGAAATGTGGCCTTTGAGATTGGGCTGTCTGGTGCCAAGCACAGTGGCTGGGCATGTTCTCCAGACAGCAGCTGGCTGCTCTTCTGTGCCTGAAAATTTGGGAAAAATGTTTGCAGCATAGATCAGGAGGAAGAGCCAGAGCGGGCAGCTCCCTTCAGTATTGAGTTATTTCAGTTCCCTTTCAAGTGGTGGGAATGTTTCCCACCCAAGCAGGCTGTGCCAGCACCAAGTGCTCTTGGCAAGTCCAATCTGCCAAGCTCACTCTCTCCATAGGGAACTCCCAACTGGCAGCTGACTTTTTGCCATTCAATCCCACAGAGATCACTGCAAAGCCTCTCAGCAGGACCAGATTCTTCCTTCTGAAATACCTTTTAACCTACAGGCAGTAAAACATTTCAGGTCACGGTCAGCCGGCCTGAGATCCTGTGGTTAACTAGGTCTGATAGCCTCCACTCAAGTTGCTTATGGGCATTGCAGTTTCCTCCTGAGAGTTCAGGTCTTTCCAGTAAGTGTAAAGCTTTTTAAAGCTGGAATTTAGTACAGTGAAGTCTTGAGCTGAGGGAATCCGTAGGTTACATTCTGGTTGGTTGTACATCAATGTATCGGAGCACGGCAATTCTGCTGTGGTCTGAAGGCACAGTTAATATTGTCTGCTCTTAGCCTTTCTCAGCTCCAGAACTGAGCACTGCTGTCTGCCAGGGTTTGCCAAATACAGTCACCAAGAGAAAATCAATGCTAATCAATGTCTACAGACAGAGTTGGAAGCAGAACACCTCCCTGGAGACCCGCTGACTGCAGGCTGTCATCCTTTAGCTTTTCATTAAGGTTTTAGGCTACCTAAGAGTCTGTCCGTCAACCTGTAGAGTGGGGAATTGCAAAGAAAGTGAGGGACCTTCCCCAGCCCTGAGGTACTGTGCCCCCAGCCATCTACAGAAAGGTGGATGCATGGGAAACCTCTGCTGCCCTGTGCTTGTGAATACCTCTCTGCATTGCTTGCCAGCATGAGAGTCAGAGACTTCATCTGAATCCCAGTGCAGTCCATGCTGAGATCTGCAGGAGTCTCACTGACTTCCTCCTGCCCTTCATCCTTAACGTCTTCTGTGCTGTTTTGTGACATTGACACTCAGCAGGACAGATGTATACAGGAAAAGTTGGCTGCTCCTTGCCTCTCTTGCTGGCTCTCACTGCTGAGGGGTCTCTTCTCCGAAAGAAGCTTATCGCGGGATCCTGTCTTGTGCTCTGCTGGGTTTGCAATCCAAGGCACTGAAACAAACTGTAGAGGGATGGGATGTGCATTTGTGTGCACGTATGGAAAGGGAGTGGAGTGAGAATACAATGGGTTGAGGCTCTGTTCCTTACAGAGGAGAGTTGGACAAACTCAGAATGCAAAGAAAATGCTGCCCATGGCTTGCAGAGAGAACAAAAGTGAATAAATTCAACCAGATATAGGTATTGACTGGGCACAGGGCAATCTCTACCTTCTGTAACCCAAGTAGTTTTTTGAGCTGCTTCTTCCACCCACCTTCTCCCCTCTGATTCTCTCAGCACCTGCTGTATTAAAAATACAATTACACCCTTGAAAAGTGACGGATTTAGACTCTGTCACTGTGTCAATGACCTTTAGATTTAAGACTGGCTCCCAAGTGACCCCTGCCCCACAGGTCAGTAGTTAAGTCGCCCATTCTCTCCATCTCCTTTCATCACCCAGCCTTCAAAGAACAAAAGTCAGATCTGCCTTGCTCGCTCTACTTTAGCCATGGTCACTGCATATCATTCCCTAGCAGCAAAGAAATTTGTGGGAACTGGTTAGATGCTGGAAGATGAGTTGCTAAATGGTTCATGAATCATAACGCCTGTGAAACACGTTGCTGCTGCACCTTAACTTCTTGTTCAGAGCAAGGTGCTAGGATGGATGTTAACGTCCTAAAACAACTCTGCTTTGCCATTTAATGTGGCTGTCCCAGGAATCCTGTGAGTCCCTCTCTGTGATGCTCATCTGTACCCTCCTCCCCACTGATTTAGACAAGGTACAGCAAACAAGGCTGCCAAGAACAAGCCTCACCACAAAGTCTTCCTCAGCATGGGCAATACTCCAGAAACCACAAGGCACCACACAGATGTGTGATCTCACTGTGCACTGTCCAGTGCCAGGCACAGCGTGCTCACATCCACCAGGATTTGAATCCACAGAATCTCAAGCCAAAACCCAGACTGCAGACCTGCTCTTCCTCTAACCACAGGCTGGCCATCACTGGAATTCATGCACAAAACTACAGCATCCTTGCAAGATACACTTTCCTTTCCTTACGCAGCCCAAGTATCCAACTTCAATTGCATTCCATAGCTACAAGGGGATATGGAGAAAGTGGATATGATGGACAGCAGCCTGCACACTTGTTCCTGGTTATTAGGGAGAGAGTACAGTGACACTGCACCTCTCCTGGCATTGGTTCCCATAGGCTCTGTGACAGCTGAACAGTGGCAGAATTTGTTTCCTGCCTCTGGAGAGAGTAACCCTCATTTGAGCTGAAATGTGGAGCTGTATTCTTCCATTGATCCTGTTAGAAATTCCAAGTAAAGGAGTGTCTCACTGAGATTCCTGCATCACAAATTCACAGGAGCACCCCTCACACCCTCTGTGCAGGTTGGAGCAAGCTGTGACTCTTTTAACTTTGCAGCACTCCTTTTGGTACCAGGAGATACCAAAGATGCTTCTAGAAAATGCCACCTTAGCTGTTATTCCTTGCAATACTGATAGCCATAGCTTCACAGAAAAAAAAAAAAAAAATACAAAAGAAAAAAAAAAATGCTTTTCACACAACTCTGTTCAGCGCTGCTAGTTACAGCTAGGGGACAGTAGGGTCCTTAGGACTAGGGATATTTTTGTCACTTGTACTAAGGTTTTGCCACTGCAGCAACATATCTGAGACATTTTCAGCCAACCCCAAATAACTTGGTCCATCTCCATGGCACAGGTCCCTTTATCTCACAGCACTGTGTTGGCATGGCTGTACCATGCCCACTTCCAGAGGACGGATTGCTGCATGATCCTCAGCATACAAACTAATTTGGCATCACTTGCTGTAAGCAGAGGGCTCTCTCTAAGGTGACATTGCCTTGCTTAGTGTAAATACATACTGGACATCACAGATAAATACATTTTGAACCTCACATTTGCTGATTTTGTGACTTTCATATATAATTCCTTGAGACGATGCTTTTCCGACACACATTTTGTGCAGAAATTCCTCTCTTGGCATATCAGAACACTGTCAGGGATGTGAGACATCCAGTCAAGCATGAAACTGAAACTGGCCCCATGTCCCAGTGATTTCCCATCTCTTCCTCACGACTTCTGCATCTGTCATCCTATTGCTTCCTCTCCCTCTCCCAGCCTCATATTCAGTTGGGGATTAGGTTGTTCCCATCAGATGTTTGCCAGAAAGAGCAGCTTTACATCCTAAGCTCCCCTCAACTTTGAATTAATTTTTATATCTGAACCTGGACTCGTGTTTGAATCTTTAGGTTGTGCCTATCTGAACATCTCCAGATAACAATGGACTCCAAATTAATTCCTTAGGGTGTCTTATGCTTTTTAAAATGAAGTTGATTAAAATCTTTTATATTGTGAATGTTTGGAAGAGATAAATAACAACGTTGCACAATGAAATTTTAATTATCTGTCTCTTTCAAGGGCTGGTCAAAATCTTCTTAGCATGTAGATGGAAATACATATACAATCCAAAATTGTAAGGAATTGTAATAAACAAAGAACTGCTGTCATTTTTCTTCATCTGATAATGTTGTTTCTACCATCAAGAGTCTTGCATAAGAGATAGTAGAAGAATCCTCTGCTGGAAACTACATCGTAATGTTTTTGGGATCCTCTACCAAGTGGTATGCAAACGTAAAATGAAATTTTAGAGAAGTTTAGAAAGACAAAGATTAGTTTCTTAAATAATTTATTTGGAATATATTAGGTGTTAAATAACATCATATAGCACAAAGTGTTATCAGTTGCACCATATTTGTTCATGATCACACAGATAAGAAATCCCCAAAACACAAAAGAAGAAACTTGACCAAAAAAAGAAATCTTTGGTAGAGAGATCTAGTGAAACACTTGCTGAATGTGACAGTTGGGAGCCCCTAAACTGAAAGGAGATCAAAGAAAGCAGTGATATGAACCAAAGCAATAACAAGAAGGGAAGGTTTTTAGCATAGAAAATACAACAAGCATGTTATGTTACAAAATTGCCAGGTTTTCTTTCCCCTTCCCAGTATGACAGCTGCTCACAAGATGTTTTTCCTTGCCTTGGTGATGTGTGTTTCCTAGGATAGCAAGTGACTGATAGACCCAATAGCACCACCACGCCTCAGCAGTAAGTGCTCTGATTTACTTGGACTAATTTGTCCTGCTGCAACTCCAGCAAGCCAGTGGAAAGCTGGGAGGAGGACGTGGCTCATTACCTCTGAGGTGCTGTGCAGAAGAGGCTGTGGCTCCATTTAGTCACATTAAGGTGAGGGAGGTGGGGAGAAACGAACCGTGCAAAGGACTCTCGGTGCCTTTCCACTCAGCTGCTCCCCAGGGCAGTCCTGACAGCTCACAAACCCAGGGATTAGCAAACTGACTATTAGCAGTGTTCGGAAATTAAACCAAATCAACATGAACCCTTTCAGCTTTTTTTTTTTCCTTTCTTTCTTTTGGTCAGAATCTGTCCGCTGGCATGCCTGTACCTTACAGCACCAGTGCTGGATGGGGTGAGCTGTGTTTTTGTCAGACTTGGCTTTTGTCAGTGCTGAGGAGAGCTCAACATTCCCATAGCAGGAGCCAGCCCTGGCTTCTTTGGTGCACCTGATGCTTGGTGAGGCTTTGAAAGGCAGCTCAGCTTCAGGTGCCAAATCCCCTCATGCAGAAGGGCCGTACATGCTGCATGCACAAACCCTAGTTCTGCTTTCTGAAAGCACCTCTTTGTCTCATGAACAAACAGAAGCAGCCCAGGGACGTGCCTTGGCCTAAGGGAGCTACATTTCTTCACCAGCTGTAAACAATTGTCTTTTCTAAGCCTTGACGTGTACCTTGGTCCACACGGAAATCGAGAGGGACTTGTGTCAGTGGGAGCAGGATCTCGCCAGAAAGCCATTCTACTTAAACCTGGTGTCGGGTTTAAGTAGTTCTCTGCTGCTCTGGGCTGATTGTAACTCACATGAGCAGGCCAGGCCTTGGCTGGCACAGGTTATAACTCAGTCAGGAAATTAAATTGGATTTCTTTGTGGGCAACAAAAACCCACAGTGGCCACTTTCATGAAACCTCTTTTCATCCCACTTACCATGTAAACACCTACAGCATGGGGGTTGGTGTTTTTCCTACAGGGAAATAACTCACAAATGGAAGATATTTACACCAATTTTTTTGTGGTTGCTCCGTTGGACCATTTGGGATAGTATCCAGGTGGGAGAACCTCAGCTGGAGCAGGTGAAAGCAGGGAGTTTAAGGGCAGTCAGTGATGTATGCAGGCATAACCATGGGCATAGACTTCTCCAAAAAGGTTTTCAAGTGCATCACTGAGGCCTTTGTCGTGGGACCTCCCTCCCAGAGCAGGACCTCACCCATTGCTACAGCTCCTACAGAAGAAAAAAGGCATTGAGCCTCCAGCCTCTTTGATGGGCTTTTAAGGCAGCTGGGGCATAGCTGACCATCTTCCTTCATATGCCCACTGTCACTGCTGTGCAGGAGATTTACTTTGCCTATTGAACCCACTGAAACTCATCTATGACTGTGTATTTTGTCACTTTAAATTGGCTCTTTTTCCTTTAACCTAACATTTAATTTTATTCAATGTGCTTTGCTCTGACACGAGGGATCCCTCCAGTCTGATGAAGAAAGATGTCACCAGGTTCAAGGGCTAGGACTCACATTTTAAGCAAAAGACTCAAGCTAGAAATAAGATTCACAAGTTCAAGAGGGAGTGCAATTAGCCCATAGAACAACTGGTGGAGGACTGTGTCAAATATCACATCTCTCAAAATCTTTCACTACCAAGGCCAGATGTCTGTCGTGGACAAATTTTGCGGTGCTGTCATAATTCTTCATCTCAATAGTGTTTCCTTGAAATAGCATGGGAGAATAATCTCTTTCCCTATCAGAAACACTGAATGAATTTCTATGCCCTGATTTATGGAGGAGATCCAGGCAGAAGACTCTTCTAGCTTGGACTCTGCCGTGACAGCAGTGCGTCCTTCCAAGCTCCCAGAGACCACAAGTTCTCTGTCTGGACTTCCAGGTTTTTTGCACGACCAAGGATTTCCTATCCTATTAAATACAAATGCAAATAAAATAGCAATAAATATAAATAAATAATCACAATACACGGAAGAGCAACCCACAGATTCTGCCAGGAGAGAGGGACTATCACACTAACACCAAGACTGCACATCTCACTGTCTGCTAGGGAGATGATGTCTCTGACCAACACTCCGCTATATTGCTGCTCATGCTGGGACAGGAGACACCACAGTTTTCAATCAGTGCCAGCTCTTCCATGCTCTGCAAGTGTGGGGCTTGCTGGAAGAATCCCAGGATGCTGCCCCGAGCTCCCACAGCCGTCTGCTGCAGGCCTGGCTCTCCCAGGACCTTGACGAGGAAGTTGATGTATCTCATGGCCAACCGGAGTGTCTCGTTCTTGCTCAGTTTTTTGTCTGGTGGATGCGTGGGAATGAGTTTCCTCAGCTTGGCAAAGGCGCTGTTGACATTTTGCTGCCTCCACCTCTCCCTGGTGTTGGTGAAGATCTTCCTTGTCATTCTTAAGCTGCTGCAAAGCAAAGGAGATGGTGAGTGAATGCTTCATACCCCTGGCTTTCACATCTGCTGTTTTTTTAGGGGAACTGTAACCTCTGGGCAAGTGGCAAGCACAGAGTGGTGGTGTTAGGCTTCTAATTTTTGCTCTCTGTGGCTGATGCTCTTGTCCTGCATGTCCTTCACAGGTTCATCCTGTCAAAGTCATGATCAGAAGTATTGGAGATGCAACCAGATGGCAGAGTTCAGTAAGAACTTCACAAAGGGAATAAAGGAGTTTAATTTCCTTATACAAGCAGGATGTATAAGTGGTGCTGCTACAGCCCAGCTTCTCCAGGCTCCTCAGATTTCCCCTGCAACAGAATTCCCAACAGAGAATGCATTTGTCATCTCCCCCGGTGGTGTGAGAGCCACATGGACAGTTTTTTTGGGGGAAGGCAAGCAGACCCAGCACAGAACATATCCACACCTCATTTCACACCTTCCTGGAGTCTGCTCCTAGCTGGCCCAAGCTTGGTGATTCCTGGCTGAAACAAAGCCAGGTGGACCTTCACCGTGGGCCTTCAGTGAGCAGGCAGCCAACACCACAGACACGTGTGAATGTGGTTATTTCAGGAGGTTATTTCCCTTCTCCAAGGAAGCACCAGTCTGGTTCCCTGCCCAGCCCACACTGGCTGCTCACCGCTGGTGTCAGAGACTTTTCAGTCTGGCTTCTGCTTTAGCCTCTGAGAGGTGCCAAGACTAAGCCACAAGTGCCGTAAGTGCATGAGGGAAAGTGTGATTCCTACAAAACATGCTGGCATCCCAGACAAAACCTCTCCCCAGTTGTTCCCTGTCCACCCTCACAGAGCCAAGCAAAAGGAGCCCAGAGCAGACCTGGCAAAGAGGAGTAGTGAGGCAAGGGGTGCACAGTGATTTTAAATGCCATTTACAAGAAAGACTGACAAAAGTTCTTTGTGTTGCCGCAACCCTTCTCCCACCCACCACGGGAAAGTGTCTTCCCTTCTCTCCCACAGCCCTGCAGGAGGCACTGACTCCTCCATTTCTGAAGCAGCTCTTTATGCCAATGGCACGCAGACAGTTGGAGCAGGGAACAGCTATCCACAGCCAAAAGACTAAAGGACAAATGTTTCCACTTACCCTCTAATGCATGTGAAAACCTCAGCTTTTTATACGCATTGGCAAACCCTTCTTTACAGTAGTCCTGTGAAGGGGAGTGGGGAGCAAAGGGAATAGCATCCTTCATCCACAGGAAGAGGAAACTTTGGGATGACAGCCCAGCTGTGATCCTGTTCCCATCTGAAGCAGCCTCACACCACGCAAGACACTCGGGGTTCACCAAAATACACGGTAAAAGTCCAAAGGAGTAAAGAAACACAAATGTGACTCACAGTTTAATTGGGATGCCCTGTCAGGGAGCCAAGGCGGGGAAGTTCCTGCCCAGCTCCTTCAAGTTCCAGTCCAGCAGGGATTACCAGCTGCCAGGGGAACACAGCTGCAGCACTGTAAATCCTGTCACAGCTGTGTTCAGAGACCTCTGGTCAGGGATGCAGCCAGTACAGGCACACCCCCGTATGCTGTAAATGACTGCTCACGCTGACAGTGCCTCACAGGCTCCTCTTGTTCCTGGCCTTTACACTGCTAACACATTTCTGTTTTGGTAGAAAACTGAAATTGCTCTCATACCTTCAGGGGATGAGAAAATTGTCTCGTCAAAGTGGCCTTGCTTCATGAAAGGCTCCTTTAAAAAACAAACCTTCCTATTTCAGGTTGCTGAGAGTTTTTCCTCGTCTTTTATAGACTTACATTAAGACTCATTGCTTGATCCAAAAGGGGATTATATCTCTCTTATTATTCTTTTTTTTTAAATTTTTCTCCTACTCCGTGTATCATTTTTGGTTTGTGCTGTGGGAACAAATCTGCTTGGTGCTTTGCACCTACCTCAAACATGTTGCATGTACCTTTTTGGCAAGAACACTGCCAGATCAGTGGTACAGATTTTAAACACTGCCTTCCAGTGCTCCTCTGTACTGCAATGTGCTCAGTGCCCAAGGCAAAATTTTGCCTTTACAGATTTAGTCTTCCAAGCAGCTGCTCAGATTCATGTGAAATTCAGAATGCCACCTGCCTCCTTCTGTCTTCTGCTTCAGTGTTTATGTTGTTGTTTGATTTTTTCTTCGTTTTTTTTTTCTTCTGAAGACATACTTATCTGTGTACAAAGATACTTATTTTTTGTAACATAGGGAAAGTTATTTGGGCTTCCTTTTTTCTTCAGATGGGTTGACTGGACTGTGTTTTGCCAGCTTTGGAGCTCTGCACTGTAATTCTGCCATGTGGGTCAGTGTTTGCTGGATGCCTGTTTACATCTCAGCTACAAATACCAAGAGAGAGTCTGTTTCTTCCTCCTGCTGCAGTCAGTCCCCAGCACAGCACTCCAGGAAAGCAGGTTAACACCGAGCCCTGGTGCTGTGAACATGCCCTCTTGTCCTGTTAGTGGTCTTATTGGTGGAAAAATAAACCCAGCCTACTCCTTCAGGCCGTGCTTTCTTTGTCTCTCTACTCATGCCTCTGGAAAGGACAATGCTACGTTTGTGGTCACAAGCGTTGTCAGCAAACAGATGCCTTTGTGAGAACAGCTCCTGCTTTACACTTTGAAAACGTGTGTTTGTATTTCTGACGTTTATTCGAGATCCGCAAACAACAGCTCCTTCCCTTTCCCAGTGCCTCCTCTTGCACTGATAGCTTTATGGGGAGCTTTGTTTCAGGTGTAAGCCACCTCAATACGTCTCTCCACCTTAAATTCCTCTCCTTTTTGTCTTTACTGGTGTGGGTTTCCTGCTGTTGTGCTTGGAGTTTCAGTTAGAAACACAGGAGAGAAATTATCCTGGTCCAATCCTGCAATAATTGTCATTTTTCAGCACAGCTTCTTTTCTCTAGTCACCTACACATCCCTGGAGTTCTCTATAACCACAGCACCTTCTAGTTAAAATGCAGCCAGTTTGCTGGCAAGGGGTCTGATTTCCATTTCCTTTGTCTCATTTCCTTCCTTCTTTTCCTTCCTTCGCTCCAACCCTTCTCATCAAACTTGTCTTTCAATATGTTGTTTGCAACCTCAGGTCTTTGCTAATTTTGCACACCTGAGTGATGTATTCTGTCGCCTTCTCTGATGCACTGTACAAAATACATGTCATCTAGTGGTTGTGTGCAGCTTGTATCCCACTGGTCTGTTTTAAATCTGTGCAGAAATCACCTGTTTGTACATATAATGTACAGATTTATTGCATTAACCTGCAGGTTTGGACTCTCTACTTTCTGCTCACCTTCCCTAACCACAGATTAACAGCCCCACATTTAGATGACAATTAAAAACCCCGGAAGACAGCGGCTAAGATTCAAGAGGATTAATTCTGCTCTCAGCAATGTAAATCTGGAAGTTTACGCCATTTTCACTGGAGGAATTACTTGGAAGGACAAAATTTTGCACTGGGGAAAAGATTTAACTCAGCTCAAGGAGGCATGTCCAGAAGTAGGAGGTAAATGCAGTTTCGTAAGGTGCACATCTGCAACGCTTAAAGAGAATTATGCAAAGAAATAACCCCGGTGAATCTGCTCCAACAACCAGAAAGAGAAAAAACACATAGGAAAAACAAGCCACCACCACCCACCAAACAGACAACTGAAGGTCCTTCCACCCCCTGCCTACCCATCTGAAAAATATAAAGACGTGTGGTGGGCGGAATGCTGGCTATTTTTAATGCAGCCGCGAGCGTCGCCAGACAAAAGCGTGAACCGCAGAAGAGATGAAGATCTCTCCCATAGCAGCCTCTCCGTGCAAAAGCCTTTCAGGCAATTCAGGCAGCAGCAGCAGCAGCAGCAGCAGCAGCAGCAGAGCAGCTTAGGCACAAAGCACATCTCTGCCAGACATTCCCCAGCAAATGGCCCCCGAGCCAGCGGTTAATGTCTGAGGGCTGGCAGGGGACTCGCCGGGAGCCCGGCACTCAGTCATAATTAGCAGGATGCTATTAACTAAAGATCTTGGACGAGAAAGTTCCTCCCTCAAGTTATACCTCTGACCTCGGTGAAGTTAAATCCATGTTGAAACTGGCCACTGGAGACCTACTTCTGCAAATCTTAATCAGACAGCAGATGCCTGCTGCCATCAAGGATTGGAGTGTTTCTAGTAAACCTGCGGTGCCACACCATCACTCCGCGGGGGAAACCCAGCGCCTGCTAAAATTGGTTATTTAACACATTGCACTGGATTTTGTAAAGTCCCCCCAGCCCTTAAGTAAATGGCAACAGAAGAGCAGATGGTGCCTGTTTCCTCTACCAGGCAGGTGCTCGTGAGCCCGATCTGCCACGGGGAGCAAAGATTCCCCAGCTATCACTCCTTGCTGCTGTGCTTTGTTCACTCCGCATCCCTGTGATCTGGGCAGGAGGAGAAAAGGGGAACTCACAGTTTCCCTCTGCAGTTTCACACAAGCCTCAGAGCGTGGCACTCAGCTTCATGCAGAGGGCAAGATTGAGCATGGTTGTCACAACACGAAACACTACCTGTGGCTAATATGTGACTTTATATTTTTTTCCTCATTCCCTAGAAGGAATAAACTCACTCCTTGCAGCTTAGCCACGCACTGTTCGCTGTGTGGCCACTTGGATTTCAGGGACTTTCTTTGGGTTGGGAGGGAAAGGAAGGGAAGAGGAGACAGTGCACCCCAGCCTGGTGGGTTGCAAGAGGAGCAGCTCACCTCTAGGTACAGGCTCTCCCCTCCCAGCTTTCCTCAGCTCACTCTCCCCATTGCTGCCTCCCTGTATCTCAGCACCCTTTCCGAAGTGCCTCCCACCTGAAATCCCACAGGTGCATTGCTGGGCAAGGACACAGAGGGATCTCAGTGAATTTGAGAGTGGATGCTGGCCTGGCAACCTGAGAGTTGAACTTTTGTCCGTGTTTCTCTGCCATGCCTCAGGCAAATTCCTTCTTTTATTAATTTTTTTTCCCCCTGCACCTCCTTGTCCCTCCTGCTTATAAACTTCTGCAAGGTTCGTGGAAAAAATTATCGAGTGTGTGTGAGCATTTGTGTGTTAGAGCAGACACGAGCACAGGATGGCCCAGTCTTTCACTGCTGGTGTAATGAACGAGAAGAGCCTCTCCCTGCATTCCCAGCGTGATTCCTAGCACGATCAGTGAACTTCATCTTATTTCAAATAAGATGAGGGAAGAGGAACTACTTCAGGAGTAAACAAGGGCTCCTTTCTCTGCCTCATGCCTCTGTTGGGAGTGTTATCTGACAATCATACCACGGTACACAGTACAGCAGAGCAGCAAAAGCACTATAAAAACCAGTCCATGCTGACACAGTGATTTACCTTTTTTAGAGCCTGTAAATCTAGGACAAAATGCACATAGCAGAATCTCTGCTTCTGGGAGCCCTCCTGTCTAAGGGCAGCATTTACAGAAACTCTCACAGCCACACTTGTGCTCTCACTGAACCTTTAGAAAAAGGAAATCACTGGAGTCTTCAAAAGCAGCTGTTTGAAGGTCTCAGGATTAAGTCAGCCTTCATGTTTGAGGTTACTATACTGCATGTGATCCCAGTTTCAAGAGAAAGGTCTTTCACCTGACCCAGTGCTGCCCCTGGGTTGCTGAGCTTTGTAATCCAGTTGCCCTCCTGGAGGGTGCAGGTCTTTGGCAGAGAACAGCTCTCTGCTTTCTGAGAAATCAGGCTTGTCTGCAGACTCTGCACGCTGTGGCATCCTGTCCTCTAGGCCTGCCTTGGGAAAGGAAGATCTGAAAAGCAATGGGCTGCCACCCAGATGGGGTTTGGGAGAGCACAAAATATGTGGCCAAGAACTTGACAATAGTGATAAAGATGTAGCTCAAGAAAAGGTTTACTCTGCACATGGGAGTGGACTTTTTCTGGGTTTGGGGGTTTTTTGTTGTTGTTGTATTTTTTCACGTGGCTTCCTTCTGTTCAATTCTTTTTATGGTGCTTTGAAGAAAGACAAATTATACCACAGCTCTACACCAAAAAAAATAAAGAACCCGCTCATGGGCTGCAACAGCTTTTGCTAAATGGAGTTCCAGTGCATTGACAGGGGCATGACAGCTTGCTAAGCTGAGAAAGGAACACTCTGCCAGAAGGTTTAGCCTTTATTTGCTAAAGTTGCACTTGTGTTATTTTCCATTCCAGAGAATCTGAGAGTCTCTCTTGTAAAAGCGCTTCTCTGGCCTGAACGACAGTTCCTGTGGGTTTCCTTTAACACGAATCTCTGCCAAATTAACAGCCCAAATACTACGTATAGACACTCTCCCCATGCTTTAAGGTAAACACAGAGAGGAAAAACAGTTTGGTTCTGTTCCAGGAGTTCTTCAGGTCTCTCTTTTTTTTTTTCCCTGTTCCACACTGATATTTCTTCCACCTCATCACAACACTCGTTCCTGCCTCCCTCTCTCTGTCAAAACAAGGCAGGAGGGCAGCTGGGAATAGCAGAAACCATTCGCCCTGCCTGTGTATGTAGGGAAGTCCACATCCTCCTTCCTGGAAGGAGCATGTAAGTGAGGAGTAAGACCAGGTGCTTGCTGCATGTCTTCCAGCTCGGCAGAGAGCAGTCTGCAGCAGCTCACGCTGTTAGAGAAGTTGGTAACAGAGAGGGGAAAATCCAGGTCTGCAAAGGACATTTGCATCAGGGGAAAGGTAGATCTTTATTATGCTTGGATGTGGCCCCCAAACAGCATTTGCTTTTGCATTCTCTCCGGGTCTGCTCTGAGGCTGGTGGCAAAGCTGTCTGTGACAGCAGGCAAAGCAAGACTGAAGGTCTGAGAGCATCCAGTGCAGAGCCCTGTCTTCCTGCCAAACCTCAAACCAGGCTGCTGACCACCTCGGCCCACACCAGTGCCTGCTGTGCCTAAGACCAGAGGTCACCATGAGCAGAGAAACGTGGCCACCACGGCAAAACATAGCATCCAAAAGTGGGATACCAACTGCAAGACAGGGAGCACAACCCCATTTTCCCCTGAAAGTCTTGCCACCGACCTCTGTGGGGCTGCTCCTGAGAGAAACAGCAGCACAAAGATCATCCCTGCCTCAACCACCTGCGTTTAGTCCACAAGCTCTCTGCCTGGCATGCTGGCTCTGTGAGCATTTCATTTCTTGGATCATCTGCTCGTATCACAACTACCATAAAGATTTATGTAAACAGGCAGTAAAAACAAGCTGCATTTATTTTAAGGATTTTTTTTCTGGTTGGTTNTTTTTTTTTTTTTTGTGTCTGTGTGTCTGTGTGTCTGTGTGAAATAATATAGAAATGCATGATGGAAAAAGATTCTGAAAATGAAATATTGTGCTGTAATGTTACAAGGAAATCAGGGAGGTCAGAGACAACTACTTCAGAAAACATGCATGTTTTGCTGTTTATTAACCTTCTCAGGCAAATAGTTTTATGCAGAAGGCTACCCCTGGAAATAGAAACATGTTTTAGATTGGCAGTTTCAAACGTTTTTTTCACAAATCTGAGAGCTGCTAATATTTAACAGTAGAAGTGAAATTTAAAAAAAGGAATTTGCTAAGCTTTTCCTCTGAAGTGCACTCTTGAACTGAGGAAAATTCAAAAGCCTCTGTATTTTACATATGCATCAGCTGTAACACAGCTGGCCAGTAAAGTATGGGGATATTTTTAAATATGTGGGGATTGGAATTTAAAACTGATTCCTTACACCTTTACCTGTTGACACTGTCAGTGAATTTCCACACAGTCTAGTGAATAAGCATACAGCATAAGATTAATTAGTACTTGATTATTTGTACTTTTGCAAGGAATTTGTTTTAAATACCAAACGGCATTGGAGAATTCAGTTAAGTTTCAGTCCTGAACTCAGGGAGTCTGTGATGCTCTGTCTAATCCTTTTGCACCAATGCAATAGCTCTGATTTACAGCACTTTGCAGTGCTATAAATGAGTTTGCCTAGTGTGTAATTACACAGCTGTAAGAAAATCTAGGTATAGTTAAGAACACTGATTTAAAAAATCACTTTCGTTTCCCCCACATCTCACCACCAACCTTTCTCTCAAAAGCAGCAAAGCCAATCAATATTTTCTTCTGGTGAGGTCTGACTCACTGAGTCTCTGTGGATGCTATGAATCTGGAAAGTTCGGGTACAAACTGTCTCTTCACTTGATGAAGTGCAGCCACCTGTAAGTGGCTGTTTGTCAGATTAAGTGACACTTACTCTTAAATTTTTGATGACAAGAACCAGAGATGCCACAATAAGAAATGAAAATCCAGCGAATTGGTAAAAGGCTACTGCAAAAATCCCTTCTTTTAAGGATATTCCCTGCTCTGAGGGGGAACTTTGGCATTCCTGAGAAAGTTGCAAGATAAGCCCGAAAGAGGGGAGGATAGCTGTAAAGAGAAGAGGCCATTGTCACTTACTTTTCTGGTACTTGTGCTTCTGGAAACCTGGTCGGGAGGAGAACAGGCAGCAAAATCAGGCGCTTCCTGTGTTTCTTTCCCGACTGCTTTTCCAGTGCCTGGCCACAGAGCTTGCTCTTGCTGGAGTCAGCCTAGCGCTGGTCCCGGCTGCCTCATTTATAGAGTAGCAGGTCCTTTGTCTGGCGCGTGTCACCACTAGTCCTGGCAATCCAGGGAGCTTGTTTTGCATCTCCCAGGAGATTCTCTCTCTGTCTTGCCTTTTCTCTGTTCACCACATGCTCCCTGCTCTTTTCTGGGGCTGGTATGGTGTGGTGGCTGGAATCATCCTTACCAGCTTTAGTTACTTAGCTAAGTGGCTCTGGCTAGGTCAGGTGAACTTTGGCAGGAAAGGATGGAACTGGAATTAGCAATATTCTAATTTTCCTCTCTGTTTCCTCTTCTGTTTGAGGAGAATTTTTTTTTTTTAATTTTACTTATTTATCCAGATCTGAGCTTGTCAGTGTTTCCAGAGACAGAGCTGGCTCTTTCAAAAGCCTTCTCTAGCATGACTCAGAACTGAGGAACAGGCTGGGGTATTTACTGCAATCCCAGGCAGGAGAGGGCTCCTGCTCTGCTCTGACAGGATGTGAGGCGTGTTTGGGAGCGTGCCCATGTGCAGGAAAGTGGATCCTGCACTCCCTGCTTTGGTGGAAGCTCCCTCTCACTTGGAGTCACTGCTGGCACCTTCTGCAGCCGGAGGACAGCGACAGCTGCTGCTGTCCTGGTGCTGCCCCAAGCCCTGGCTGCCCCTCTGCCTCGCTCTGTGTGACAGCAGGAGGCCACAGGTGTGAATTCACACCTCTTCCAGCCTGCCCTTCACTTCAGCCCAGTGCACTGGAGGTTTAACTCACGCTTTTTTAAGGTTTAACTCATGCTTTCACAGCAAAGATGAGTCAGCTCCATACCCCTGTGGCTAAGATGTAGGGTTCATGAGACACAGGCTTCTGTCTCCACTGCTGGGGTGTCCCAAAAGCTTCCTCTCTGTAAGCAACAGGCAAGCAAGGTGACATCTGAGTGCAACACCCAAAACCTGCAGAATAACCCCATCCCTATCACATGTCTGTGTCCATGACAGAGACTTGTCCATCCAGCCTCACCCTTGCCCTGGGTAACCACTCATTTATGGGTCAAACACTGGCACAGGTTGCCCAGAGAGGTGGTAGATGCCCCGCCCCTGGAAACACTCAAGGTCACTTTGGAGGGGGCAATGAGCAACCTGATCTGATTGGAGATGTCCCTGCTCAATGCAGGGAGCTCGGACTAGGTGACCTTTAAATGTCCCTTCCAACCCAAACCAGTCTTAATTTCTATGAAAATAGTCACAAAATTGCCCCAGGCACAGGCCAACTAACCTTACTAAAATCAAACAGATCCTTTAGGACCTGTACAATCTTTTCTGCTCCTCCATCCACTTCTCCATTAAGTGCTGGGAGTTTTCTTTGGATGAACATAAGAGCAAATAGAGAGAACAAGAGAAAGATACCTACTTATGCCCTGGAGTAACAGGAAGTATCCTGTGGCTACGAAGGGGAACAAGGGATGGGGAAGGAGAAGCCCCAGCTCATCACGCCGTTTTTATGGGGCAGGAAAACCTCTGCACCCAGGATAAGGCAGCTTTAGGCACACTCCACCTCTTCCCTCTGTCAAGTCCCAGGAAAGCTCAGCTACCACCCAGACCAGCTCACCCCAAACAGCCAGACGGCTCAGCAGTGCTCACCTACCGGGTTTTTAAAGCACCGAGAATGTTTCAGTTAACAGGATTGCCCCATAAATATTAATAAGCCAGCAGTGGAATGATGCGGTTGCTCTCCGGAGAGAATGAGCCTCGGGTCCCTGCCGGGGCAGAGCTGTTCCCTGCAGAACTCGACTGAAGGTTCAGCCCTTTCACACGGTAAATTAACAGTGGCACTACAGCCTGAAAGCTGTGTCAACCGCTTCATTTAGCACAAGTGTTATGTTAACTAAAGGCCCTATTCCGGAGGGGCCTTTGGCCTCACAGAAGCCTAATTTCCATGTAATTTACATTGGAGAGTTGGAGAGTGCCCCTCCTCTCTGTTACTTCCTCCAGCTCATTATGTACCCAAAACCTGCCCCGAGATGCTCCAGCCAGCGGGCAGCAGTAGGGAAGGGGGCTTGTAGGTCCAGAAAGGGAAGGGAACTGAAGCTCTTGATCCCTGACTGCTTGGATACTTCACTGCCTAGAGCTTTCCAAACGTGGCTAGACAAAGCACTATAAAATACACAGTCAGCAAAGCTTCTTTTCTTGCGGGGAGAGGGGCAGGATGGACTGCTTTTCATTCCCACTCGTGCATCCACGCAGGAGAGTGTGGAAACATGACAGCACTTTGTCCTGGGGCACACCAGGACCCACTGCCAGGCACTGGGCAGGAGGTCCCAGGTGCAGAGCCAGCACTGGGAATGCTGATGAGATGGCACAGGGTTGCTGACTTTGACACCAGCTTCAAAGGTCTTTTTCACCCTGTCAAAACGCTCTGAAGGGGTCGTACGTCAGAGCCTGCTTCACTGTGTCTTTATTAAGCTTCCTATTGAGCTGTGATTACTTGGCACCCATGAACAGCACCAGTTTCATTCATCTCCCTCTCCATCCTTGTCAGTGACCTGGCAGCAGGGGGAACACATTGCCAATCCGTCCCTGCAGCCCTGGCATTACTTTTCCACAGATCAGCCCGTAGTTGCCAGGATGGTGTGGCTCAGCCAGGAGCAAGAGCTGTGGAAGCAACATTGCGCCCTGGGCTTGCTCCTCCTCACAAAAATGTCTCCTGGGATACAGAAGTATCCCTGTATCCTGTTTCCCTGGAGTCTGGGGCAATTCTTTACCTGCAACAGGTCTGGTTTTCAGCAGCCACCCGTTTCCAGTTCATGAAAATTGAAGGGGACACCGAATGCATTTTGTAAGGTGTGATATTAGCAGGTCACTTCAGCCACCTCACCTCTGCACCAGGAACTGCCTGACCTGGGTGAAGTAGCTCTGACTGCACTGTTCTTATGCAACTGCACTCACACGTGTGACTCTGGGAAGTGGGACACTTGAGAATCGGCCGCTTTGAAGAGGTCAAGAACATGTGGGTGGCTGCAAAGTGTGAACGTCTTAAAACTGCGTCTCTTTTTGAAATTCGGCATGTCAGGATTAACATTCCAGCCCCTGTAACATCCTAGGGGCATAACCCTCGTTGTTCCTCTTCCTAAAAGGAAGAAAAGCTGTTTCTGGCATAGGGGACTGTGTGGTATGCCAGCAGGAGCAAAAAGCTTCGTCCTGCTGCACAACTTCCAGGGCCAAGAGAAGCCTCTCCAAGACAGAGCGATGGTCAGATGTGCAAACAAATGTTTATGGTTCACACTGGGCCAGACCTCAAACTCTGTCTTTCTCTAGCAAAACTCTTACTTGCAAGTGACCGGGATATAGCAGAGAATCCTGCCTAAATATCAGCAGAGATTTCAAAGGATGGGCCTGGATTCAAGTAATTTTCTGTGCTTTGTGAGGTGAGCCAGGTGAGCCTGGTGAAAGCAGCACACACAGAGTGATGGGCAGGAAAAGGACAGCGAGAGGCTGCAGACACACAGCTGTGTTATCGCTGCCAGTTCAGAGCCGTGCTCCACATATGGGAACAATAAGAAACAATTACCCACATCTGGGCTCCTGCCCTTTAAAATCATAATTTAGATTAATAGATTTTGAGTATATTGAGCTGGAGGAGGCTGCTTGAGGTTCAGAATAGCAGCTGCACGCAGACTGCTGAAATATTAAACTTTCATCATGTGAAGCTTTTTTCGTAGCATTTTGAATCTCTTATTAGTGTTAACAAAACACATCAGGGGGTGCTTTAAATTCTGGCCACACTTCTTGGCTTAATTCCAGAAGCCAAAAATCTTCTCCTTTTTAATGCTGAAACTTGCTGATAGCATTGAAGAAAATGTTTAGCCACAGAATAAAGAGACTGAAAACTTAATGTGCCTCTAAACCTTTTCACTAGGAGCAAGGGGAGAGACAAACAGCTCATTTTCCACTTGACACAGATGCACCTCGACATTAAAAGTTCTTGGAAATCACCTAAAATAGAGGAAAACAAGGCAGGCATCTGAAAGCATAAGCAGCTGCCACTTTCAGGGGCACGCAATGTGGAGCTCAGCCAGGTTGCATGCAGCAATAAGGCAACCACATCAGCATCACTCGAAACAGAGATTCAAAGAAATGTGGAATTGAATTTAAGAAAACCTTTCTGACCAGATTAAAGGCCCCAAAGGTCTTTGCCATAGGTGCACCTTCTACAACTAACTTAAAACTAAATGACAAAAAGTCGTCAAGAGACCAAGAGGTTTAATTTCCAGTACGACTTCAGGCAAAACCCTCAACCCCCAGCCATCTGGATTCGATGTGTTGGGAATCTCCAGGATATTCCACAGTCTGGCAAGTCCTCGTCCTTCATGTGCAAGTCTTTGGAACCCCATAGCTTGTTCTTTCAGGTGATCTCTTGTAAGAAAGATGGGAATTTGCTCTGAACCTGTCTAACATCTCTTAGTGCATGTTGCTGCATGGGAATGGCTGAGGTTGAAATCCTTGAAGCAGAGGTCCCTTGTTTGGTGCTTGAGGCTGCTCCTCACGTGTGTGCAAAGGGACACTCCAATAAAGCCAGCCTTTCAGGAGCTCATTATGATTACACAGTCAATTTCAGATAGAAAAAACAGATGTACTCACTATTCTGACTCTTAAAGGTAGCTTTCTTCCTTCGCTTTTAAAGTTATTCCATCCTGTTATTTTGCTGAATTATGAATGCATGCCCATATTGCTGCCTTGATGGTGGAGAGATGGTATAGTTTCAACTTTCAATTTTCAACAGCCTTGTTTCCATTGTTTTTAAGCACATTTCTGTATTTCGGAGGCTCAGCTGCTGCAAAGTGATGAACTTTCATCAGTTGCTACAGAGTAGTGCTGATTTGCAGCATGGAGGTATCACCCCATGATATTTAATTCACCTGAACTCCATCATATGGCCGTGCTAAACAGCCCCTTACTTTCCACTGCCTCTACAGATGCCAACAGCAGACAAGAAAGGAAGACAAATTTTCAACAAAACTCCTCCAGGTGAGAACTCTACAAGATCCTTATCTGACCACCTGAATTTTCAGAATAACTTTTCAAGGTCAGGCAGCAGCTCCTAATGGTTTGGACCAGGGTGTCCATTCCCCACCTGAGCGTGAGTATCATTCCTGCAGAGCTGATGTCCCAGCCTTCCACACCACAGTGCAGGGAAGCAGCTCCACGAACACCAGTGAAGTCCTTCCTGTACCCATGGGCGTGTCCCCACCCCACCTGTGTCTGTCACCTGAGCCCCTGAAACCAAGACATGCCCTGTGACCTGCTGGGCCCACCAAACCTGCAGGATATGAACCCCGTTTGTACAAATTTTAAGCAGCCCTCGAGACAGCTTTGCCTCCCCTGAGTGAACAAGACATAATAAATATCAGGATGTGTGTTCAGCAATGGAGAAGGACTGGGGGGCAAATTCTCTTGGCCATCTGTGAGCACCGAAAGCCCAGTGCAAAGCCCTGGTTGTATCTGCCACAGCAGAGGTGGCCTCATTCTTGTCACAAACAAATTGCATTCATCCAGAAGTACCTTTCCACAAATGTAGCCCAGCTTGGTTTGCTGGGTCATTGTCAGTGGGCACACAAAGCATTAACAAGCTCTCAGCTCCTCTGTTTTAGTTGCAACTGACCTCTCTTGACTTCACCAGCTTTCTACTCCAGCTGATAAAAAAAATACCATCGGTTCTCCCTGGATGAAAAACGTGACAGCCTCAGAGACCAAGTCAGAGCCATAAGCCACATTCTGAGAAATTGCCAAACTTGAGGAAGGTGCTGGTGTGACTACCTGGGCTCCTGACCAGTGTTTCAGGAAGACACAAGCCTGTACCAAACCCAGAGCCAGAGGAGGTGATTACCTTGCCTGCACTAAAGCACAGGAGCAGGTTTTGGGCAATACAAGTCCAGGCTTTGCAGGCACGTTGTTTTTGGTAACCTGTCCCTTCCTTGAGTTCAGTCGCTGTGCTGGCGGCAGCATCTCTCAACCAAACCTTGTGTGAGGTGCTGTGCTGTCCACTGTAAATAAACAAACTCATAACATATAACGAATGCAAAGTAACAGGCAGGAATCACAGAATAAGCTGAGCTGGAAGGCACCCTCAAGGATCATCAGGCCAGCTCCTGGCCCTGCACAGCACCATCCCCAAGAGCCACACCGTGTGCCTGAGAGCATTGCCCAAACACCTCTGGTCTCCGTGCTCCAAGGGATGCTCTTCCAGCACACCAGAGGCACCATCCTGGGGCGAAGTGCTGGCCTCCAGGAATGCACCAGCCCTGCCCTCCCCAGCCCAGCACCAAGGCACTGATCCTGCACAGGCAGCACCCACTCCTGACCTTTGGTTTGCTGGTGTCTCCCACTGCTTGCCCAAGGATGCCTGCCTGCCTGCATGGAAACAAAGCCCTGCTGCCCTGCTCCTCATCCCAGCACTCTCTGCCCACCCCTTTCAGCACTGCTGCCTTTTTGCAGTTTAAATGTTCCTTTTTAGAGTGCCTTTTATTTCCAGCTTGGAGAGCAGGGCGACGAGAGATGGGATAGGGATGCTGAAGTAGTAATTTGCATAATCTGATTAACAGAGGATTATCCAATGGCTGCTGAACAGCCTTAGTGTGCTTGAGCTAAAAACCTTACTATTCATTGCTCTCACCACCCTGCAGGGTGGCTGCACCTGCAGCACCAGCTAATACTCTCCTGGGGACATCAAGGAAGGAGAAAAGCGGGGGCATATTTTTATTATTATCCGGGGGAGGGTTGAGGAGCTGCAGCTTCTTGTGTGCAGCCCCTAATTGATCTGTCTGCATTAGTCACTAGGAAGATGAAATGAAAGCTGAGCCAGTTGGCATTATCAGGAACAGCCATCACCTTTGAAAAGGGCCAGCTTGTGTGGCTCTTTCCAGTTTCCCTGTGGCCAGTTCAGTGGGGCCCATCCTGATCTTCCCTGAAAGGACCTGGGTAGAAGGGCCCTGCAAGGACCTAAAGCACAACTTCCCCTGAGCCTCGCTCAGCTGGGAGCAAACCAAGCCCAACCCTTGCTCTAAGACCTCTAGGACCATCAAGGCCACCCATTACCCCAGCCCTGCCGAGTCCACCATAAACCATGTCCCTCACTGCCTCATCTACACACCTCTTACATCCCTCCAGGGATGGTGGTTCCACCATTTCCCTTGGCAGCCTGTCCCAGTGCTTGACAAAGCTCTCGGAGGAGAAATTTTTGCTGGTATCCAATCTAAATCTCCCCTGGCACAACTTGAGGCTGTTTCCTCTTGTCCTGTCACCTGGGAGAGGAGATACCCCCACCTTGCTGTGACCTCCTTCCAGGTAATTGAAAGAAAAATAAGGTACTCCCACCCCAAGCCTCCTTTTCTCCAGGCTAAATAATTCCAGTTCCCATAGTGGAGAGCAGCAAACTCTCCTGTAACAATTCAGCAGGCGGGCTAAAACAAAACCAACCTGAAAGGACAGATAAATGCCATAGCTCCTTAAGCACACTACAAAACCCAGCACCACATAAGGGCATTGACTGGGGCTGAGTCCAGCTCTCCCTGAAGGAATGGGAGATGGGTGAAATTCAGGTCCTGGCAAGACAAGATGAGTTCAACATCTGCTGGTTTCCACAGAACAAGGTCTGCACCCCATGTATCCACCCATGACGAAGGGTTGAAACTCCAAACTGAGAAACCTGTGGACTCTGGAATGGAAAGAATGGGGGACACAGAGACATCCAGCTTGGGAGAAAAACCAGATAGCATAACCTGGAGCCTCCCACACACATTCACATCAAAACCAGGGGAAGAGGAAGAATTTGGATTTTTTTTTTTTCCCGTTATACAAAGGCAACTTTGAAAGGTGTTAGAACCTTCCAGTGAAACTAAAACTGGACTTCCTAGAAGAAAAGAGACACAACCAAATTTAATCCCTGCCCCCACCCCCTGCAGAAATGCTATAATATAATCACCCAAGACTAATTGCGAGTCTTTTGTTTCCAGGAGCACACTCTATCCTCACGGCGAGGTCTGGAGATGCTTTACATATTCACTTGTGACTCAGACTGCTGCATTTGTTTCTGAAGACCTGCCTGACAGCTGCCATTCACTGACACCACCTAAACAGATTTACAGCTCAGCGTGTCTTCCTCACTCCTCCTCACAGTGTGAATGAACAATGGAACACAGTGGCCTAGTAAAACAGGGAGGTTGCAGAGTGTCCTGAAGTCATCCTGCCTGTTTCCTCATCCAAATTCTCCTCCTCTTCTTAAGCAAGAAGAGGAACTGCTTCTGACTTCAGGGCAAAAAACACAAAAACAAAGGCTGAGAAGCAGCCACCAGAGGACACGTTATGTGTGCACAGCCAGCCCCACTGAGAGGGTTGTTTCTTTCGAGGAGCTGTGACACAGAGTAATGTCCTTTCACTGTTCAACCCTCAGTGCTTCCTGGAAACAATGACCCCTGCCAGCTGCTGGCTGACCTGCACTCGTGGGATGGCCAACAAGGTGTCCAAGGTGTCCATGGCAGTGGTATCTCCATCCTCCTCTCCATGGCAGAGGTGTCACCAAGGTATTTCCCTGCTTTGGGGTAATTAATATTCCTGGGTTTAGGAGTTAGCTAGAATCTACAGAAAGTGATAACACTGCATCCTGGGGTACACGAGCTCTCCTGCTTTGAGAAAGATAATCTCTGTTGCTAAACTAATCCTCCATGCTGGCATCTTCCCAGATGTCAAGAGGAATGAAGAACTGACAGCAACCCCACCAGGATTTCTCTGTGCCATGCACCGTGGGAAACCTGTTTCCTATGGAGCCTTATTTCTTTGTACAGCTGTAGCTCTGCGAGGACTTCTTATGCCTCATGATTGTTGAGTCTAGACCCCTGTCTCCTGACCAGAAAAACATTCAAAATGGCAAGAGGCAAAATAGACGTAAAAGGAACTTGCACATGGCAGATAAAAGTCAGGCCCTTTCTTCACTTGGTCTGGTTACTTCAGGACAGGCCTGTTCTGTGTTTTGGAATTGAAGGGCTAGGACCTGGTGCAGATCCTCTGGCACCTCATGGTGTCCCAGGAAAGGAGAACATTTCCACGGATCACAGACACAGCAGAGACAACAGCAGCATCTGTTTACTCCATTGTGTGTTCCCAGAGATGGACTTTTATATATGTTCCCCAGGGGCTCAGCAGCCAGAAGAAAAACATTTCCTCACAGCTGCTATTACCTTTTTACCATGCTTCTGTCCCCAGAAAAAAGCAGCAGAGCTATTTAGCTGCCATCCATTCCCCAGGCACACAAACTTGACCCACATGAGGCACAGAAAACACAGAGACAGCACAAACAGAAAGAAGAAAAAAAAAAAAAAAAACCCTTCTCCTGAGCAGCGGGCACGTTTCTCACGATAAATCTTCAACATACAAATAGCAGCAGCTCCTCCCCAGCAGACAGCAGGCAAAGTTATGGAGCAAAAATCATGCCAAGGAAACACAATCAAATGTCAGGGTCTAGGACTGCTCACAGTGGTGAGAGGGAGGGATGCATCTTGTGAGGAGCTTGTGCTGCTCCAGCATGAGGAATCAGCTTTAACATTGACTGTTCTCCTCAGAAAGGTGCAACAAACCAGGGGCTCTTCCCTTTCTCCCTCTCCCAGCCGTGCCCCTGGGCCCCTCCCGGCTGACTCCGGCTCCCTGTGCAGCTGAACAACTGTTTGGGAACACAGGGCAGCTCAGCTCGGGGGCCCTGCGTTATTTATGAGTTTGGGAATCAGAGCCGTTCGGTTCACTGCCAGTAAATGGCAGTGATTGGAAGGAGGCGGCGGGGGGAGGCTTGTGTGCAGCTCTTCATTCTCTATTCCCTGTGAAAAGGGAATCACTCCAGCTAACTGGCCCATGGAGATAAGGATTTCAGACAATCTGCATTAGCCTGATAAGCCAGGTTTGCATTTCATAAAGATTGTTTGTTAAGAACCTCAGTAAAATAAAATACAGTCAGACGGGCTTATCAGCACAACTCATTTCCACTCGCACCCCTCTGCCTGTCAGCGCTGACAATTTTTTTTCCCCCCTATAAATTAAGGTCTGCTTGTGTCCCAGGTCTCTGGGATGGAACACGGACCAGGCAGCAGTGGGGGAGGGCTGGGGAGGACAAGGAAGAATGGCCTGAAACCTCCCAGCTACGAGTGGTCACTGTTAGAGCTGTGGTCCTGATCCACAGTGTGTGGGAGGGCAGCAGTGCCCACCTGGTGGGTGGTTTGGATTTGCCCTTTCCAGGGCAAACCAGAGCAGCTGGGCTGGCATCAGCAGTCTGCCCTCTTTGCACTGACTAAGGATCAGAGCGGGAAGAAGGAGTTTATACAAATGTCCCTCTATATCATGTTTTCCCATTTCCTCACATAAAAAAACCACAGCCTTTAACATACGAAGTTATGGACTCCCAAGCCCCTGGCAGTCTTCCCTCTTCAAACAGGCCATAGTCAAGCATTTTGCTGTAAAACAGCCTTGATGAATCATGGAAAACTATTAGAACACCCTCTGGTGCTCATCCTTTCCCCCTCCTTTTTTTCCCAGCACCTGCAGGGAACACACCAAGGCCATTCTGTTTGGACCTGTCCAGGAGCTGGTTGCCCATTTCTGCACAGACCCTGGGCATTATTTAGGTATCCCACTAATTCACATTCAGAAAATCCTTTTCCTGTCCCCCTTGGATGAAGAGTCCCAGGGAAAGGCAGCCACACAAAAACAATTAACAAACACAAGGCCTTCCACGGTTTGACAGCCAGCGCAATTAAAAAGTCACTTAATCTGTATCATCTCCTGTTTCCAGCTGCCATTGCTGCACACTTTTATTGGGGTTTTTTGGCAGAAAGATCTCAGCAAGGCAGAAAGCACGCTGGTGGGGCTTTGCATTTCTACCTTAGTCCTTGCTTATGTTGTGGAGTAACACAACAACTAGTGCCACAGGTAAGGACGACTCTCTCTCACAGCTTTTAAGGACTCCAACCCTCAGCGTGACCACTGGTGACCATCATAAAAGTTGCATTAGCCCCATTTCAAACAGATTCTTCCTTTTCAGGCCCATTTGTAGGTGAAATCTGGGCAAAGCCTTCACTTCCACTTCAGTGGAAGTTCTCATGAAACCCCCTTGCCTCAAAAAGTGAGAGGGGAGATGTGGCAGTCTGGTCACCACTCTGGCCAAAATCCAAGGTAGGCATCTCCAGGCTTCAACCAGCCTCGTGCCAGGCTGCCAGATGAGACATCAGTGAGGACTGGTTAACAACCAGAGCAGCTCAGAAGTGATACTGGGAGGGACTGGGAGATTTGGTGGTCAAAGGTAGTAACAATAGGTAACAATATTTTCTGGGCCTTTCCTTGCCTTGTTCACAGGAGATATTGTGGACCTTTGCTCAGAGGTTAGAACACCCCCACTGTGCTGCAGGGAAAGGCAGGTCCGGGGAGGGCTGAGGGCCAGCAGATTAATTGGCTGACTTCATTAACTGCTGGCAGCAAAGTGGCTGTAAAAGACCAGCAAGAAGAGGCTAACGATGGTCTCAGCACATTGACCTCAGCAACAGCTTTATCTCAGCAAGAAAGAACAGGCACTTTTCTGATCAAACAGCAAATGCATTACAGAGGCATCATTAACCCAGAGAAGTGGCTGCAGCAAACAGCCAGGGGCTCAAGGCATCAGCAGTGCAGAAAAGTCATCACAGGTGGCTACAGGCAGCACATGGAGGGTCTTTGGTGGACATGGGTCCCAAGCTCCTTCACTGGTGGTGTTCCTGTGATTCCAGATACGCTGGAGATACGGGGATTGAGTTGACCATTAACAGATTTGTAGATGCCACCAGATTGGGTGGGAGTGTGGATGTGCTGGAGGGCAGGAGGGCTCTGCAGAGGGATCTGGCCAGGCTGGATCCATGGGATGAGGCCAGAGGGGTGAGGTACAACCAGGGGAAGTGCTGGGTCCTGCCCTCGGGTCACAACAACCCTCTACAGCCCCAGGCTGGGGGAAAAGTGTCTGGAAAAGGCCCTGGGGGTGCTGGTGACAGCAGCTGGACACGAGCCCAGGGGTGCCCAGGTGGGCAAGAGGCCAATGGCCCCTGGGCTGTGCCAGCCGTGGTGTGGCAGCAGGAGCAGGGCAGTGACTGTCCCTGTGCTGGACACTGCTGAGGCCACACCTCGAGTGCTGTGTCCACTTCTGGGCCCCTCATGGCAAGAAGGAACTTGAGGGGCTGGAGCGTGTCCAGAGAAGGGAACGGACCTGGGGAAAGGTCTGGAGCACCAGGAGCGGCTGAGGGAGCTGGGAAAGGGGCTCAGCCTGGAGAAAAGGAGGCTCAGGGGGGACCTTGTGGCTCTGCAGAACTCCCTGACAGGAGGGGGCAGCCGGCGTCGGGCTCTGCTCCCAGGGAACAGGGAGAGGACAAGGGGAAACAGCCTCAAGTTGCACCAGGGGAACTTTAATTTGGACAATAGGAAGAAATTCTTCACAGAAAAGGTGACCAGACACTGGAAGGGGCTGCCCAGGGAGGTGGTGGAGTCACAGTCCCTGGAGGTGTTGAGGAAGGGCTGGAACTGGCACTCAGTGCCATGGTCTGGGTGACAGAGTGGTGATTGGTCCCAGGTTGGACTCGATGATCTCAGAGGTCTTTCCCCACCTACTTGATTCTCTTGCAGGTATTTATGAGGCTCACAGAGCAAAACAACGCCACCCAAGAACACCTCTAAGTCAAAAAGCGATACTGACATCCTTTTCCCCATCTGTGCTGGGGCTGAGAAAGTGCCCTTTTCGTTCCAAAAGGATGCCTCATTTTGGAAGAGTGGAGGCTACATTGCACTGGTGCAGAGGATGTCAGACCCTGGGGCTGAGAAGGCATGCTCCAAGAAACACTACCTCCTTTTCTTCCAAATAATGCACAAGAACCCACTGCATTGCTGAACCTGGGCGGGTACAGGGGTATAATCTACTCACCTCTCACCCCCACAGAGCCACGGGGAGGAGAATCAGGGGGAAAAGTCCCATGAAACTCATGGGTTGAGATAAGAACAGTTCAATAACTGAAAACAAAGTAAAATGCTAATAATGCTGATAATAATAGCAATAATAATGAAAGTGAGAAAGCCCAAGAGAAACAAGAGGTGCACAGTCGCTGACCACCCATAGATTGATGCCCAGCCCACCCCCCAGCAGGTATCAGCCCCTCCCAGCTTACTCCCCCCTAGTTTATACACAGAGCTTGATATTCTCTGAAACCCTCAGATTGTTCACCTCACCTGCCCCAAAGGCTTCTTATGCCCCTGCCCACTGGTACACCATGAGAAATTGAAAAGTCCTCGATTTTGGGTAAGCATTGCATAGAAACAGCTAAAACACAGGCGAGTTACCAACATTTATTCTCATACTGAATCCCAAATCACAGCAACGCACCAGCTCCTGAGAAGAACATTAACTCTGTCCCAGCTGAAACCATGACAATAAAGAAAATTTTGCCCAGGGAATAAGGCACCGGATGTCTGGTCAGTCACAGAGGGACTCCTTTCTGCATGACACAAATGTATTTTGGCTTCCCAAAATAAAATAATTAATTAAAACAAACCACAAACAAATAAACCCCAAAACCCAACTGCCTGGCCTGGCTCCTGTCTTTACCAGCTGTTACCTATTTAATCTTCTCTCCCTTTCCATGCTTGTTCAGAAATCCCTCTGCCGGTGCAGCTGGAAAAGGTTGTTAAGGAGAGGCAACCAAGCCTGAATGCTGACAATGTGAGATGATTACAGGAGCCCAAAGAGCAAACACACTGAATTTTCCCCAGAAAATGTTCCTGCTGCCCCAACAGGCTCCTGAGACACTGCTCTGGACAGTGGCAGTGATAAAGAAGGGCTAGTGTCAACCCCAGAAGAGAGGCCGCACAGTTGAACAGTAGCTCCTCGTGGAAGCTGCTTTACTCAAGAGTTTTGACTTTTGTGACAGGAAGTGGCTGGGTAAAAGGCGCTGTAATTACTTGCTTTATGCCAGAGAGAGCCACTTGGCTTATCCTGGTTTTGAAGTGGAAGGAAGAGAAATGGCTGAGCTGAGGAAACACAATGCTATTAAGCAAGATTATCAGCCGGTGTAAATCGTCTGCTGGTGCCACTTTACCAAAACAGCTGATGTAGATCAGTGAGCACAAGTGCCAGACAGGCTGTGACGTCCTTGCACGCCATTTCTCAAGTTCCCTTATTCTGGTCTGCAATTCACAGTATGACAGAAACACATGAGGAGGAAGGAAAGAAGCCTGAGCAGTGAGGCAGCTGCCCCTGAACTCCTGAACTGCTGTGTGAACTCGGAGAATTCTGCTGGTGGGTAATGAAGGACAGAACCACGTCCCTGGGAGGCACTGCACTGCCACATGCCAGTCCTTGGAAGGAAGGTGTCTGTGTTGTTACATATCTCGTTCACCTGTGCAAAACACCCAACTGCAGTGCACAGTGCAAAGCAGAGACTGATTTTCTCCTGAGCTGACAGACTTCAGACTTCTAGAGGATTCCAAAGCAGCAAAAGATGCAGGCTGTTTAACACCAGCAACCAGCATCTCCCAGACTCTGCTTCAACAGCAAGAGCATAACAAGATCAGCTACTACTTTTTCATCTGGACAGCAGGGAAAGACTCAGCCATACTTCCAGGATCCTCTCCTACCTGCATCACCACAGTTTTGCCCATCTTCTGTGCCTCAGATTAAAAGGGCAATGTGGTGGAACAGACTCAGGCCCTTCTGTCAGATAATGTTCCTCGACAGGTGAAAAGTGTCAGCATCTCCTTCAGACCCTCCCTGCCCTCTGCAGTTGAGCACTGTCCATCCCATGATTGCTGGGCAGCCTCAGTTTGGCTCAGACATACCCTTTTGGGAAGAGCTGCATTTACCCTTTTGTTGCAAACAATCACATTTTTTCAAGTGTTCAAGAAGCTGGAGTTTTCTCTCATTTCCAGTGGCAATTCACCATCACTCCTAGGATGAGCTCTAGTGTCTGATTCCAGAAATAGTTCCTTTCTTAAGCTCATGTACAAATGATTATTCCAATTTCCACTTTGTAAAAGCAGAAAGTTGTGGAAAACTGCTACAGAATCATGGGAAATAGGAACTCCCTCCAGATGGAAGATAAGATTAACTACAGGCAGTCCTTAACTACAGTCAGCCTTGGCTGGCATTTGCCTGATGTGTTCTTAGAGACCCCCAAAGTCACAGGTTTTACACATTTCCACATGTAAAATACTCGTTTCTATGCAGGTGGATCAATTTTCATTCCTCCCGTTTACTTCTATTTCCTACCACCCACGGATAGGGAGCACACACATCCCTTCCTCTTTTTATAACCATCTTTTAGGGCTTTTTGAAAACGGCCTTTTATGGTCCCTTCTCTTCAGGCAATGCTATTTCTTCAATCTTTCCTTGCCGTTATTCTGGAGCTTTGAACACTTTTCCATCTTTAACAGCTGCACATAAATAACATGAAAAACCTTGTTTGCTACAGGAAAGTCAAGGGACTTCACATATGGGTGCTTAAGACCATTAGGAGAATTTAGGAATTGCCCTCCTCTCCAGAGCACTTCCAAAATGAAGGCAGTTAGTAATTTAAGAAGGTAACACAGAATTAGAATCCATTTCAGGTGAGGCAGTTCAGGAGAACCTAAGAGGAAACACACCTCAATCTGTCTCTTTCTGTGGGAATGGTAAGGCTTCAGCCTCCTGATGTGCCTTTGAGGAGCAGCAGTTCCATGATGTTCACACCACTCCCTGGGCCCCAATGCACATCCAAGAAGGAAATCTGTGGCCAGAGCACTGCACAGAGAGTGACAGGAGATGTGAAATCTGTTTGTGCAAGTGAGGGATCCTTTCTCCTCCGTGTGGGCATCTGCTTTATTCCGAGTATCTTTGTTGCATCCAAGTATCTTTATTAGAAAATAAAAGCTCAAAGACAGGCGGTCAATAAGCAGCCTAAGAAACATTTCAGGACTTTCCTCTGTGCATTATGTCATGGTAACTGCAAGGAAGCCTGTTAAATGCTGCCCAAGCTGACAAAACAAAGGACGAAACAGCATCTCGAGTTGCAAATTAGACTCTCCTTTTAATCAGTGTTAAATACACATTTGTATCTTCTGAAGAGAAAACATTTTAACCTGAAGAATACCTTACAGGTATAATCAACCATTCCAGACATCCTCCCTTTCAGGGACATGCATTTTTTTTTCCCATTAGTCTTCATCTACAAAGTCAAAAATTTGACAGATTATAATTTTCTGAGAGCATCTCATCTTTTTCACTCTTAAACATTTATCACATCTGAGAAACTCACAGGCTTACTGCACGTTATTACACCAAGAAGTTCAGGACAACAGAGTTATGAACGTGAAAACCACAAGGACATTCTCTTTTTTTTTCCCCTCCATTTTAAGGAAAAAGTACAAAAAAATTCTACCTGAGAAATTATCCCCTATGATGTCATGGTTACTTTAGCAAGTGAATCGTGTTAGCAGGATTTTACATCTCTCTCTTCTTAACCAGGCAGAGCTAACAAAGTTACCATCCAACTGAAGAGCCAGCCTGACAAGTTGTTGCCAGAAGCTGAATAATTTACTCCAGTGTTTCAGTGGCAGGAGAAACTGAAACTGAGAGGACTGGCAGGATTGCTGCTGCAAATTTCATGAACAGTTGGTATTTGTACACATTTCTCCTTTCCCTTAGAGAGAAGCCTCTGTTCTGTGAAACAGAAAACTATGAATAACCCCCATTTCTATCTACTTGCAGGAAAGCAAGGATAGCTGTAATTTTCTAAAAATCAGTCAAACCTTTTACAGGGAGAACACAAGGACTGGGACATGAAACCACTTTTTTTTTTTTTTCCCATGAGGAAGCCATCCCAGTAGCATGCACCTTCACATTCTTAAAGAAGAAAAGAGCAAACTGAAAAATGTCCAATGTGGATAGTTTCTCCTTCCATTCATTTAGTGTTACACCATTACCAGATACCTCCTCGATGTAAAGCAGGTGGTCACACGGGTTCTGTGCAACAGAAACATTCCACTCCCAAGAACAACCCATTCCACATGGCAGGGATGTGCCAGTCTCAAATCAAGCACATCTGAGGTACTCGTAATTCTGGTGTTTTGAAGTTGAATAGTCACACAATCTCCTTTGAAAAAAGAGGAACTTCTCTGAGAGTCTCCCATCCTAACCTTCGCTCAAGCTTGAGAACTGAACAGTCCGAAGGTTTTGATAATCCCAGGAATGTCGAAGCCACCTGGCCACTGTTTACATTTCAACATTCAACTGCCCTTAAGTCCACTGCAGTCCTCTCTACTCCCTTTGTGCAGCTTTCCTTTCAGCTTCCCTTCCCTCCAGCCGCCTTTCATCTTCTCCTTTAACCACTTGGAAGAAGCACGATGAAGGTGAAGACAATACCTGTTAAGCAAAGGGAAGGGACGTCGATGCCTTTGGGCACTGGGAAATCACAGAGTGACAGTTCTGGGGACAGGCTCTGTCAGCAGCCAGGGGTCAGTAGATTTGGATGACATCGTCCCACTCATCAACAGGCCAGACCCCATTGTCCTGCACGTTGGAGGGTGAGCTCTTCCAGTCCCACGTCTTCACAGGCACCTTCCACTCCGGGCCGTAGTTGGCCTCCACGTACTGCAGGGTTTCGCAGGGCACGTGCACCTTGAGTTCCACAAACTCAGTCCAGCACAGAGTAAACTTGGGAAAGAGGTACCTGTGCCAGAACAAAAGGGCATGGTCACTGGCAGAAGGCTAGAATGCACCTCTGAGTAAGTTCAAGGAGAAAGCAAGCAGCTGCAGGAAGTGGCCGTGTTACATTTATACTGTTTTTTTCTCCTACACACTGGACAAGGGTGTTACCAGCAATAACTGGTGAACATTTGCCTCATGTGCTCAGGAAGGAGCATTTCTAATTCTTTTGTTGCTTGTGCTCGTATCATTCTGCCACCTAAAGGTGAGTCCCTGCCTCTGCTTTGCAAGTTACAGATGGGATTTAATAGTTACCCTTTACAGAAAGGTGTCAAGAGGGTGATACATGCTTACAGCAGTGGCAGCTCACAGGTAAATTTCACAGCTGGACCAGAATGACATCCTATAGAGGTATCAGAGTCAAGGTGTTAAAAAATACCAAAGTCTACCTACAATTCCTGCAGAGGATCACTCCCACTTCTGAAGTTCTGAAGACTTCCACACACAAAAAAAGTGATCCTACAGCTGCTTTTTGCAGGTTAAAATGAAACCATAAGCACTTTGTCCTTTTTGTAAAAGGTTTGTGCATTTGTATGGTGAACTAGAACTGCCCCCTCCATGTTCTCACAAGTTAATTTTATTTCTAAGCTCTCAGCAAACAATATGAGAAAATAAAACGGTTTTCCTTTATGCCTTAAGTGGAGGGAAAGAACAAAGTGATCAAGCATTTTTTGGATATATATCCAGAGAATAGTGATTAAACTAAACTCTTACACAAAGTCCTCTCTGTTAAAAACCTACAGAATTAACTCACTTCAAGGATTAAAGCAAACAGTGTGGATTTGATTGCCAGACCCAGTTTTTGTAGACACTCATTCTCTGCTGGAGAATGCAACTGTCTAGGATTAATTTTGCAAACAAGAAGCCTCAATTGCTGCAACTTCCAAGACAATATCAGGAGGATGCACATGCTTGTGACAGGAATGCTGAGGAAGTGTTTGTGCACATGGAAATAAATGCAAACCACACAGCCAGACTGTGCTTAGAGGGTTAGAAACCAGCTCTCCAAGGAAACAGAGGCTAAAAATGGCTATGAGAAATATTTTAGGGACTCAGTGAGAAATGCTTTAGTTCTCCACGCTTTAATTTAGATGTATAGAAAGTATGCCTGTGCAAATATTTAGCTTTCTGAAGAAAACAGCTTTTACCTTTCAGTTTTAATCTTAGAAGAGAACTACTACCCTTCTGTGTGATGATCTAGTAACAATCAACATCTCTTCTAATACTACGTAATCAGCTGGTGAGATTCCTTTAAATTGTTAAGAGTGGGTTTAGGATTCAGCATGACCAAACAATCACTCCTCTTCTGACTGACCTCCTCACCTTTGCCTTCCTCCAAAATTCTGACAGGGCTCTAGGCTGAGCAGAACTGAGGGTCATTCTGGTGTTGCACATATTCACGTTGTTCATGCCAAATGCTCTCACATCTCACAGTAACAAAAGCTGTATCTCTTTTCTCTTTCTGAGGATGTGTTTGGAATAACACATGTCTGGAATTACTTGGCTAAGGTTTCTGAACAGCTACGTTCTGTCGTGGCTCAGGGCCTTTATGGTGGTAAACAAGCAGTTTTTCCTGCTCCTTTTCTGTGTGCATTAAACTAAGAAACACCAGCTCAGAATTACAGCCCTGGCTTCCTTATGATGCCATGCCTAAGCAAAGTTATTATCTGATTCTCGTTGAAGTAGAAAGCCACGTTTGGTACTTTTAAAAAGCTACCAGCAAAAATAAGTACGAGGCTACAAGAAAAGGAAAGAGTTTTGTGAAAGCTGGAGTTCCAAAAGAGCTGTAAAATCCAATGATACAGAAGCTGGAGTCCAGCACATGGTCATATTTATCCCCTATTCTCATGCCTTGGACCAGTCATTATCAAAGGAACAGGGAAAAAACATCTCTCAAGTATCCGAGGTTTGATGCTACAGTGGAATTTTGAAGGAGCATGTCAACTCCATTGGCATGGAAACAGCAACTGCAATTTAGATGCAACAGGAGCACAAAGAAAAGGAAAGGAATTTATTGGTCAGCTTGCTTTTCAGAAAGCATCACACAAGAAAACTGGAACTGCTGCTGTATTCTAAAAAAAAATACACAGCACATTTTCTGTGGGGATATTCCAAGAGCTCTTCCTTTAGTCTATTTCTAAATGTGCCTTTTGAATCTGGTTATCAAAATATCTTTCCCAGTCTTTATTTATCACTTCAGAACAAAGATAACTAAGACAAGGATTTGGACATTATCTCCAACTGGATGACAGTGCTCATTAAATTCCCATTAGCTAAATATAAAAAAATACATTTCAGGCAAAATATGAAAGATAATTAAATACTATAGAAGTCAACAAGGTTTTTCAACTAGTCTGCAGCTATTTTCTTCTGAGTGAAGGTGGGTGATGGAAATAAATCTAATTATAAAAACCTATATTCAGTTTGCTGAGTCGATTAGGAAGCTCATTTGCTGATTTAATACTGAAAGGGGTGAAACAACAAACATGGGATCCTATTCAAAACTCCATTTTCAGAACATGACCAGTAAGGCCTGCAGGAATCATCTGTGTTGCTGTCACACCACTACAGCCAACCCAGTATTCCAAACTGTTACCTCAAAATCCCAAACTGTGGGTTTTACTGTTCAAGGAGAGTTGAGGCTTTTTGCCATAATAAGTCTTCATCAAGACAGCTCTCTGAGGATTAATTTTCTACTGCAAAATTACTCTGGTCAATAAACACTGTTTTAAAGACTTGTTCTCATCTTGGGTGTTTATGTAACTGGGAGCCTGTCACAGTCAGATAAGATCTGCCTGATACATGATATGCCAGCCCTGCTTTTGATTTCACAAGAGATCTGACATTTACTCTCTAGCAAGGCACAGGACTGTTCTCTCTCTGCTTCACTGGTCTCAGAGTGCAGAATCCCCACTGATTCCCCTCTGACATCCACATTTCCACAAAGAGCACAGACTTTGCCAGGCAACAGCACACAAAATGCCATCAGTAAACACCAGCCTGTTCAGTTTCTTTCCTATTAGTGGTACAAATCCAGCTCTTACTTAAATTTCTTGCCCGACTTGGCCTGAGTTCCTCCATTCCATATGTGATCATCCTCTTCATAGAAGAAAAAAATATCAAGTTTCACATCATCTTCTCCCTGAAAAGAGAGTTCCAAGCTGTCTTCCACCTGGAAGACAAAAATACACATAAAAATACAAAGCGACTTACATCAGCAGAAAACAAAATTTATTTTCATCAGATCTACAGGGTGACTTCTACTTTGACTGAAGAAAACATACTAATTCTCCATTATTTTTAAACGTATTAAACACTTCAGCAACTGAACTCAAAGTTACAAACCTACAGAAAGACACACGGAAGTAAAATGTTCATTTATCTATGTACCTTGCCAAATTTGTGCTTCAGTGGCAATCCTGCTTTCTGGAAGGCTGGAATGATATCTGCTTTGTAGTCCCTTATAAAGATTCCCAAATCCACATCTTTGCTGTGAGGAATGACATTGCACTGTCTATACCAGCCTGAGGGGGGAAAAAAATAAAACAGAAAAATCCCAAACTAGTTAATTCAGGAACATGAATTCAACAGAACAAAAGCAACACAAAAATGAACTTCCCTAAGACCACCAGGCAGAAGTCTTTGGCTGAGGCCATAAACAAGACTTCTGCCTTTTTTTAGTATGGGATGAACCACATCAAAGGAAACAAGTATTACTGCACTTATAGTCATCTCTGTCCCCTCAGAAAGCCAGGAATGCAAGAGAAAACAAAGACAAAATATCTTCAGTTTTCTAATTTAAATTCATTTATATTTAAAAAAAAAAAATTTAAATTCTGGGCCCAAATCTAATCAGCAATGAACAGCTACAGGGCCACAGCTGTGCTTCTGATTTGCAACTACTGTTTTATACTGCATCCAAAATGTTAATCATCTTTCAATCACCACTGCAAAGCAGAAAGACAAGAAGTGGGACACCCTTTTGTCTGTTTCATTAAGGCAGCTTTTAGTAACTGTTCATTCAGAAAATTATATTCCCCAGGATTAAATAAATACAAGCCAAATGTGCACACACGAGTTTTCACAAACCGTTTCAAAAACAAAAGAATCCTCACCAGTAATGAGACACTACTTCTACCTTCAGCAGAACTGAAAATTTGCATTACCTACTCTAATGGACTGTCATTTTATTAAAAGTTTGTTTTTGAAAGAAAGAAAATACATGTAAACTGTATTTTAGAAGTCAGTGATAAGCATTAAATTGCATGGGAAGAAAAACAGGGTTAGAGTGTACATGGACAGCAGAAATATGTGCTCATCACTGCATTTTCCAACTGGCGCTTCAGTGAATTCCAAGTCACACAAATTAGGGAACTGTTGATTACTTCGTAGCAGTGATGAATGCAACACAGGTAATTGGTAACAACACGAAATGCTTCGCTGGAAATTTGCCCAGCATCTACGGCTCAGATTTCTAAAGAGAAAGCTTTTTTTCAAGAGCAAAAAGGCCTATTTCAGTACAGTTATTACCTTCCAAACCAGTACGTTTGGCCTCTGCTGACATCACAAGCAGATGGAGGATGAAGTGTTTGAAATGAGTTTAAAAATGCAACACAACACAAATGTTTTACCGAGACATGTTCCACTGCTCAGCCAGAACTTTACTCCCAAGTTATTCAGTGTCAGGGCAGCCAGATGAAGCAAGGATTTTGCCTTTTTCCTGAATTCCACTGCGTCAAGAGAGGCATCATCAGGATATAACTGCAAGGCAAGTGTGAGCAAGTTACTTATCCCTTCATTGTTCTCATTGTCCTAGGAGAAAATGATATTTAAAAATTTATTTAACTAATACCTGTTTTCACATACACAGCCCATTTTCAGAACATGCACTGGAATGACAAGTTAAAATTAAAACCCTGAATCATCAACCTTCCTTTCTTTCCAAATCATCAGAATGCAAATTCACAGTAGACTAGAATAAGAAAATATGTATCAGACACTGATTCTCAGAACTTGGCAGCAACATGGGTGGACCCTTGTTCTGCATATGCTGAAGTCAATTCCCGGAGTCCAGGGGGAACACAGGGACAGAATCAGTTTCTGCCAGCACATCAAGGCTTTTCCAACTTCCAGAACTCCATGATTAATTTATTTGGCGCCACCAAGTGTCAGAATTGGGTGTTGAGTTTTAAGGAAAACTGCCAAGGAAAAGAAACAGTGTGAACACAAAAATCTTCTAGACACAACTGTAGCAAGGTCTGCCGTCCAGGCAAAGCCAGAACCAGCACAGGAGGCTGGGCAAACACTACCAATTCCAATAAAGGAACACCCACTCAGCTTTGTGACGGATTCCTTGAAGAGCTCATGACAACAAGCGGCCAAAATGAACTTTTCAAAACAGGTGCCAGCTGCTTACCTCGGTGTTAAAGCTACAGCAAAGTTCAATAAACATTTATGGGCACATTTTCTCTGCCTGTGGTGATTTCTGCCTAGAGGCTGAAGTGGAACATACTTTCCTGTCTTTCACATGTGAAGGGACAACACACAGATGCCCTTGTGATCCTCCTGCTATACAAATAGGGATCTACAGCCTACAAGACTGAGCAGGAGTGGCCCTCCCTTTCCCCAACACATAAATGACTGAGGAATGGAGCCTCCAGTGTCCTTTTCCCCCTTCCATGAACTCAGAGATGCCTCAGATTCAGTGGCCCAACTCTGACTCCAGTCTTAACTGTGAACTCTTGGTCAGTTTATACCTCGTGCCTTTTTCAACTTAGTACAAAATGCTCCCCACGCTGCATCAGAGACTTTTCTATCTGCTAAATCAGGTAGCAAAATTCTAAAAATAACGTTCTGAATAGTGGTGAAAACATCAGCTTACACAGTCAGAAAAGCAATTAAATAAGCCACTTTGGAATGCGACCATTTCAAATAAGCCAAATGAGGAACATGGAACTGCAGGACATGGTTCAAAAAATGTAAAATGAAACACTACTCAGAACTTTGAGAATTGCCGTAAGGAAAGTTTTCAGCCACGAAAATACACAAGATCTTAGTTTTATTTATATGAGATGTGTGATATTTATATGGGTGTGTGAGAACTATGAATATGTTGGTTCCCTCTTGGAAAAAGATGTGCTCACAAGTGAAAAAAAAAAACGCCATGATCATCAGGTAAAATTTTGCTTTCATTACCACTTAGTAAGCTCGGTGGAATGAGAATCAAGGGCTGTATTTAGCTTTGTGCACATGAACAGTCCCATTTAGGTCAAAAACCACCAGTGAGCTGTTGTTAGGTTTGGGTCAATCAGTGAAAACACACATTTCATCTCAGAGACACCACCTGGTTACCACTAACCTGAAAGAAAGCCCGAGCTTCTCTGTACCTACATTCAAGAAATCTAGAGTGGGACATCTCCTGCAGAAAACTGGACGGATTTTTTGGAATTTGAACTTTTAAGTCATCAATGGAAACAAGCAGAAGTTCTGGCCTGCATGGAAAGAAAAATAATACATTATTACCCCATTTAATTCCTTTACAAACCACATAGCACTTTTTCCCTTAACTCAGGTTGTAGTCTTAATGCACACTACTGGCAGTGATTCCACTGTCCAAATACAGCCAAAACCAATTATAAACAAAAAAAGCAACAAGAGCTTCAACAAATTCTCCATACATTTCAAAACTCTGTTTAAAAAGAATTCTTCATCTCCAAACCCCAAGTTGGTTTGTCAGATCACTGATTGCTTTACTGACTCATGACTTGAATTTGTTCAGAGATATCGCTGAGTATTTTTTAAAATTCAGCCTATTTGGTTGTTTAAGTATGAGATGCACTTAAGAATCAAATTTTACCCTGTACTTTGAGGCTATTTGCTTTTAAAAATTAAGATCTGTTCAGCCTTCACAATGACTGAAGCAGGATTATTCAACAGTTTACACAGTTTACTTCAAACATGTAGGCACATAATCCGTACACATTCCACGTTTTAAAAGGACAAAAGAATGGGGTCAAATTAAGGGAAAAACCTAAACATATTTGTTTTGACCTGTGAAACATCTCAATATTTTTCTCATTTTCTCAGAAACAATGTTCTCAAAGCCTGCACTTTGGGGTCTGAATCATACATGAGCTGAATTTTAGAACCTGCCTTCAGGAAGGAGAGCAGTTTTTACACACAAAGACAGTAATTTTGGGGGTGCCATGATGCCTTTCTCCTTCCCCTGCTGTGAACTCACTTTTCATAAGCTCCAGGGTAGCGACCGAAGTGGAGTTTCCGGAAAGGCACAAACTTTCTGTCCATGTGTTGCTTGAGTCTCAGGGGCCCGTGCCAGAGGAAATTGCCACTCCTCTCATAGAAGACCACCAGGTGAATGGCATGGGATGCCAGTTTGAATATGTAGTGCAAGGGAATTTCCATCCCAGACAGGTCATCCATCCCATCCAAGCGGGGGTCCTTGTTTATGATCTTTAGCCACTGGAACCCCATCTTCTCAGCAGTTCTAAAAAGGCCCCCCTGAAAAGGAGAGAGGCAGAGCAGGCTAAAGATTAGAGAAACCAAAACTGAATGCTAAATGCTAGTATTAATCCACACCATTCCCCATTTCTACTTTTTAATCAGACTTAAGCACAAATGAATAAAAAATTTCTAAAAGCCTGAAGACCAACAGCCACAAGCAATTCCAAACACCTTCTTTTTTTGTCTTAAATTTTGTCCTTCAAAGTATAAAATAAAACAACAAATAAAGGTTGTAAGCCATGCTTGGATTAGGTTTGTTCCTTGCACCCTACCCTGCATTCTCAAACTATTCTCTAAAATTATTCTCCTACCAAACTTGGTGTTCCTAAGTCCTTAAATAACAACACCACTAATACAAAAATTATTACTCCAAAACCTTCTTTTGTGGGGCAAATAAAAATCTCACCAAACACTGAGCACTGCGCTAGGTAACAGGCTTTCATATTTCCATAAATAAAGGGAATTAAATTCTGGCTGATACAAAAAAAAAGAATCAATCAGCATCTGAAGAGCCTTTCAATTTCCCCCCTTGAAATATTTTGTATAAGCATATCAGCTTCTCCTCTGAATGATACAGAAATTATCCCTGCGACACAAAGCAACGGGGAGATGGTTTTATATCAGTGTGCTGCCATACAACTTTATTCTCAGTTTCTTGAATTCCTTCACAGCTACGGGTAAAGCAACTGCCTGATCAGGTCCAGAGTGACACCCCTCTGCATTCAAGTTCTTCAGTGAAACAGTCACAGACTATTTCAATGTCTACTGCTTTTTCTAATTAAAAACAAACAAACAAACAAACAAACAAAAACCTGAAAAGCTGTTTGCCACTGGTATCTTTAGTCCGTAGAAATTAATCTAATAAATACTTCCAGATTACACTTAATTGATGAAATAATCTTGGATTCGGTTTTGCCCTTCACCACTTGCTACACCTCTATTTTTAACACACTCGTTAAAAAGTCTCCTAACACCACAGAGAAGCAGAGATACCAACACCTTAAGTGAAATGGTGTTAAGTACAAGGATGTGCTAAAAGAAATGTAAACCAGCAGACTATCGTAATTTTTCCAGACTTGTCACATCAATACCTGCATTTTATTCTTCTTAAGTCCCCAAACTCCAGAGTTGTAACAGCTGCACCGACATTGCAGGCTCAAGGTTCTCCTCCTTCCTTTCTAACAGACCTTCTTTCTTTCCTTTTGGCATGGACTTTTATTACAAATGGTTTTTTGAATATTGCAGACAGCTTCTAAAAAGTTTCAGCTATAAACGACTCTCAATGTATCCATGATAGTAAATGGCTAACTTTTACTTTAAAACAAAGTTTCTTCTGCTAAAATACTACCACCACATGAATTCAAACATGAAAGCATTACATGACAACATCAAAGAACAGCTGGATGCATTAAAATACACAAATGTGAACTGAAGACAGGCACTTACTTCATGTTTCCATGTTTTGTCCAGTAGTGCAAAGGTAGTGAAGTCTCTTGGAGCACAGAAGTACTTGCATTCTGGGCTGGGGCCATCAGGAGAGCTTCTGATCTGCTCAATGTCTTTATCAACCAGTCCCAGAATCAAAGGATCGATCAAATACACTGGAATATTGTGACTGGATAATAATCCTAGGAACTTCCTAACCACGTGCTGTTTGACAGAGGACAGAAACATCATCTTTGCATTAAAACTCTTCGACAGGAAGAAAAACCAACCTACTGAAAGAAGGAAATCTTATCTCCCAATACATCCTCTGAGTGCACACTTCACTTCCACAAACAGTTGTGAGACTGAGTGAGAAGGCAGGATCAAGTGCCACACAGACTTTGGAGTCTGGTCTACTCACGGTACTCAACACTGTTAAAAAGGGCTTAAAAGCTGTAGCAAGAAGGTTCTGTGACCTGATGCAAGGAGCTCTTAGCGTGATTCAGTGGAGAACATTAATCAAGCACATTTAAACATCCATGGCACACAGAAGCCATTTACAGCAGTCACAGTCACCCTGCTACTTAAATGTATTCAACTGTAACATTTAAATTTAACATTTCAAAGCTCTGGCTTAAGAGAGATGTGAAAACACAAGGACAGGATGTGGACACAAGAGAGTTTTGGCAGCAGCATTACCTGTGTGGCACAGGCAGAAGCAAGGCCACCCTCAAAGTGATTTCAGCTACATGCAGCTGAAAGGTAAGTGATGTGCTCGTATTACTCCTGTGACTAAAACTGGCACACCAGACAGATGAACAGGAAAAAAATACATGCAAAAGTACCTACTTCCCCTTCCCCAAGCCATCACTACTCCAGGAAAACAGATGCTTTCAATTGAAACTTAAATAAAAAACATAAATAATGGTAGAAAGACATGGCCTCGATGTCAAGTCATCAAGAGAAACGTGTTCAGATTTGGTATTTCGGACACTTCACTGCAGGGACTCTGAGGAAAGCCTAGAGTGCAGCAGGTCCCTGGCAGGACCATGGAACATCCTTTATCACTAATGATCTCAGAAGAGCAAGTTAAACCTTTAGGAGAACTCTGCCCACAGACTGGAAGCCCCCTGTGAGCATGACACCTCACACCTGGTAGGCAGCTCCAAGGGGTGTCACCTCCAAGAACAGCAAGGCATTCCTGGCACAAGCGAGCAGTCCACAGAGCAGCTGGTTTGGATTATTTCCAGGGACAGCTCTTAACCAGAGCACCTTCCCTCTTGCTCAGCAGAAAGCAGGCCTTTAAATGGCCATTCTGCTAATTAGCAACATTATCATGTTGCATCCAAACCGAAAGGCAGCCAGCTGCCAGCACATCCTTCTCCTTAACCATCTGTGCTGTTTTTCCACTGGGAGATCAGTTAATAAAAGTCTTCTGTAAAACTGTTTCCAAACAAATCCTAACTACAAATCAGGAGCTCCTGATTCCCCAGGGTGGGTGTTTTGGTTGCATTCAATCCTGCAAGCCTGAAGCAAGACACAACAAACATATCCCATTTCAAGCATCTCATGGCACTCCCAGCACTGGTCGTGAGGGCCGGAATGCAGCAGCTGGTGAATGCTGAAATGTGACATTTTCCTGCTTGGGAAGAGCTTTACAACCCAGCACAAGCAGGCATCACAGAACAGTGAGCAGCAGGTTAAACAGCTGGAGTGGCCAAAGGAGGATTGTGTGACCCAGGACCTTTTCAGACTGACAAAGACGCTGCACGACAAACCAGCCAATCTTTTCCATGGCCAGTCTGAAAAGACACGAAACCCTGGGTCAACACTTCTGTCTCAGAAAGAACAAGTGTCGCCTCCAGAAACATTAACACAACTAAGCACCGCACTGGCAAAGGTTGTGACGCTGTGTTTCTCAAGTTTACTTTACGCTGATGTTTTGATACTCCCTTTACCGAGCAAAGTTACAAAGTGTATCTCTTTGCCTTTCAAAGCGGAAAGTGCCCCGTGAAGAGCAAAGAGAACTGGACCCTGAACTGGCAGTTCCAAGTGAGTTCTCTCTCTGAAACTTGTGAAAAAGCTGTATGAACCCATGACACTGTACATACCCATCGAGTGCTGTCTTGGCCTGACTGGCTTCCTCTGACTTTGGAAAAACCTGCTCCATTCTGTTANCACCACCAATCTGTAAAAAAAAAAAAAAAAAAAAAAACGAAACAAAAAGAAGGGGAGGACGAGGGAGAAAGAAGAGAAAAAAATCGAAATTTCGGCTGAATCCTTGCTTTTTTAACATGACATTCAGGGGCGTTTATCCACTTTATGGTTATGGCTGGGGTTATGCCTCTGGTCACTCAGCCACAGCACTGAACGTGAAATCATAAACAACTGCTCTGGCTTAAGTATATTTAGAAGGACAACCCAAGCCCCAGGGACCTCCAGACATGCAAGGATCTCCAGTTTCCAAGTCAATGTGCCAGTAAACGTAAAATAGGAGAATGACAAACCCTGTCAGGCAAATACCACAGGGGCAAAGACAGCAGGACTGTGCCTCAGTCTCTCCAGGTGTAATCCTAGACAATTCAATTTTCAAGACAGCATATTCACGTGAGAGGGTCAAAGCAGCTCAGCTTTTGGCTTTTCAAAAGCACGAAGAATTTCTCAGTTGTTTAACAATCAGAAACGGTGAGAAGGAGGTCGAAGGCTGCAGCAGCACCCGTCACTGACACTGCCCACACTTAGTAAGGAAAGCCAAAAAACAAGTCAGGACGCTTTGAAACCTACACGGCTCTTCTGTAAAAATAAAGGGAGTTGCTTTGTTGAATCGGGGTTGAAACTGTAAACTATGAAGCCAGCAGAGGATTTAAATTACTGTAACATTCACCTCTTTTGCTGTTACAGAAAATCACTCGCCTGAACATTCCAGGTCAGGTATAACAAGAGGAACAAACAGCATTCCAGCTATAAAAGCAGGATTTAATCTGTGACATCCGGCACATCAAGAGCACTGAGTCACAAAGCTCGAAGACCACTGCGGAAAAAGTTGGGATTTCTCTCCGCAACACCAGTGTCAGAAAACCCGCAGCCAGCAGATGCTGCCTCCCTTCAGCAGAACCCTCAGACAGCGCTCGGTTCGACTTCGGTGCCAACAAAAATCACCGAGCAGCGAGATTTGAGGGTTAAAAGCCGCGGCGGCTCAAAGCTGGCGGGGGCATCATTCCCTCCGGGAGAAATCAGATGCTCCTGGCTGACACAGTGACTTGGATACCAGGCTGGGACCTCAAACCCGACTGTACCGCTGCCACCGGACACCGGCCCGGGCTGCCCGCCCACCCTGCCGGCATTCCGAGCGGCTCCAGGGAATTCCGGCGGCGCGATCAGCGCCCGCACACCGCTCCGCGGGGCAGCGCGCTCGCTCTCTTACCTTCTGCGAC
>VWZT01012687.1:0-14561 GCA_013397055.1 Pachycephala philippinensis | reverse complement strand
AGTCTAATCCACTGCCAAAGAAGCACCCCTCTCCAAATCCCTGAACATGGATTCACAAAGGAAAAGGTGAATCACAAAAGGAAACTCCACGGGCTCCAGGCATCCCTGTCCAGCTGCAGGCACAAACCCTGCACCAACTGCAACAAAAACTGGGAGCAGTGTGGTGTCGCTCATCTTCCTGTGATGATGGGTGCTGGAGAGACACTAGTTCAGAAAAAACAGTCTAAAAAAAAATATCTAAAGTGCTTAAGGCAATTCTTCATATCCCCAGTTACTAAAAACAATTGGACTAGATGTTAGCAGCAAAAATTTGACATCTGTGCAAACTATTATGTAACAAATCCATCCTTTTTAAGGGTAAAAAGTCATATGTTAAAGTTCACCTAGGACATCAGTTAAACCAAAACTTGCAAGTCACAAGTCACAGTATGAAACACTTCCAAGCTTTCCTCTAACTAACTGTTAAAGAAAAATTATATTTTTACATTGGTGCATATCAAATTCACCTCGCAGGTTACACTACAACTTGCTAAAAAAACAAACAAACAAACAAACAAACAAAAACTTCATAATTTAAATGCTTTTGTAGAGGGCTGGAAAATACTCATGGTTCTCACTACACATTAGCTGGTTGTAAACATCCCCTTTCTTTCCACTAAGGGAAATTTGAAGAGGAACTGCAGCTGAACACCCAAGATCAAGACAAGTGGATGGGTGGTGACGAGGAGGTGCCAGTCTGTCCCGGTGTCTGTGTACCACAGCCCTGGGCTAGAACTGGCTGCAAAAACTGAGTTTGTAGCAGTTTATCCCCAAAAAACTCCTAGTCAGGTGTCCATTGCAGTAAAATGGAAAGAGAAAAGATTATACACAGAGTATTTGCATAACAGTAACATCTGCAGATAATGTGTGAAACAGATGCAGACACTGTTGACCAAGAACCACGTCACTTCTGAGTATCTTTGTCCCAAAGCCCAAGCAACAGAACAGGCAGAAGAAGGTACAGTTAAACTGGGAACCATTTTGTACTTTCCTCTGCAAAAAAGAGATTACAAGTTCACAACGCAAATAATTAAGAGATGCTCGAGTTCCAGATACAAAATAAACATTTAGGGCTCAGCCAACCTGTCAACTTCATGATTCCTCAAGAAAAAATAACACTTCCGAGAACAGGTAATTACATTTCCTTGTTAATTTTAACTTTCCACTGAACATCACAGCCAGTTTATTAGAAGGTGTCCCCAGGAATTTCTCCTCCTCTTGAGAAATTGTGATGGACAGAAAGGAGCCATTGGTAATACTGAGGTTTAACATGATTAGATGTTCATGGTTTTATGGGCTAAAGGATATACGGAAGGAAAAATTATACTGGCCCAGCGGCAAACGAGCCAAATCATTATGGACCATGAATTTACAACAGTTTTCAGGTGATACCAGAAAACAATCTTCAGTTAGGAAACACCTGATTCAAGAGTGTACCTGAAAACTATTTATAGGCTCCTCGGCTTGATTAGAGGGAAGAAAGGAGATTAAAAAAGTCTGCAATAACCAAGTAATTCCCACTGACAAGCTGGGATTTTCCACGAAGAATATAACATGATTTTTTTCTTTTTTTAGCTCTCCCATTGTTATGCATCATTTGACTACTGTTTTACTAGGCTTGCAAATAGGAGTCAAGGTAATGGAACATCCATAAATATTTGATTTTCAAATGTAATTAGAATGTAATTAATGTAATTGTGACAAGCTGGAGCTAATCTCAATAAATACATTTTTAAAAATGAGTTACCCGTGGAAAACAGGAAGATTTTATATCAGGGTTGAAAAATAATCACAGCCTGCTCTGTTTCTTCATACCGGGCCTACACATTCTTATAATATCCTTCTGAAACCACGCTGCTGTGATATTTTGCCAGGCTAGGTCAGCAAATCAGTCTGTTTTCAAAATGCCTCTCGGAAATCACAACTTCTAATGGGAAGCCTAATAATAATAAAATACACAGTTAAGCAATTTGCACTAGGAGAGCTAAAAACTGGTATATGCTATATTCTTCATAGAAAAATAGTATTTGTAACAAAACTAATATTCAAGTCCATAACAAAATGCTTGAATACAGTATTAGAAAAGTACATAGTTACAGCTCTTGATTTCTCTTTTTTGTTTTTTTTAAGTAGGCAACAGTTCAGCTTTCTGACATTTTTCTGGATTCCCAGAATACTGGTTCCTAACACTTTAGTCCCAAACCTTTGCACTATCAGCACCCAGGCCCTAAACAGCAGAAGGTAGCAAACCCAGTAAAATCCAATGCTCACAAGCTTCTGTGAATAGTAGCTACACAGAAAAACAAAAACATTCAGCAATAGAAGTGTTGAACAGACATTACTAGGCAACATTGTTTAGGCTGCTTGTTGAACCACCCAATCCATTTTCACTCTTCTGAAGAGTTTTCACAGCACTTGGCACCTGCAGTCCAGTACTCACTGTGAGCCCACCGCACCAGATCTGGGGAGGAAAAGAAAAGAATTTGCATTATGAACCAAGCATGCCTCTCTCCTCCATCCCACAATTACCTAGCACAAACACCGCTGCGTGTCTTCTATCACAGCACTCTGTAAACCATTCTAATCACAGACATGCTGATTTTTAAGTCCGTAAAGTCTAAGATGCTTCACATACTATGCTTCATAACTAAGTTTATAACTCAGACCTAGTACTCAAACCACTTGCTCCTAATTAGAAAAATTCTTTGAAGGCCAGTGTGCCAGCAGGAAGTAGAGTGACAACGAAAAGCAACCCTCTCACTATGCTGCAGTGCCTGAAAGCAGTGCTTATTTCTGCCATGTCATGATAAAATTATGTCAGCATAAACATATTACAAAAAAAATTATTTGAGAAGCTCCAGAGGCATAGGTGCCAGTGACTTCTATTCTACACATGAAAGAATGCTGTATTTTCATTTTTATAAATAAGTTTGAGAGGTGTAATTAAGCAGTTTGTCATTTTTACTTGTCCTGTTCAGTCAGTAAGGCTGCTGTCACTCAGTGTGAGGGGCTTGTCTGCATGAGGTACAGAGGGATAGCCTAAATTTTGGCAAGCGTTTCCCCAGATGACTTGGGAACTGAATTTGTATGAGTCAGCCTTTGCTGTGCTAGAGGATGGCCAACACATGTATCCCAGCAGCTCTGAAGCCATCCTTTTCCCCCTGTGCTGAAAAGGATCAGCAAGGCAAATCAACAGCCATGAAAAACGCTCGACCTGTAAAAATCCCAGGCCTACACACACTGCTCCCAAAGCATGGTGCACTTGATGGCACCTTACAACACAGCTGAGGCCTCCAAATTTAGCTAAACAAATGACTTAAATCATTAAAGAAAAACTAATACTCAGTAACTAATCCTTCTCCTGTGCATTTTGGGCCAGGTTTGAGCCTTTAACACTGCAGGAAGTTGTTGCCAATTAGCTTAGAGCCACAAAAAGGGTTATGCAGAGCATGGAACTGACCGGCAAGAACATCCCACTGAGCTTTTAAAGATGTGAAAGCCAGACACATTTTTTCACTGGGAAGCATCTGGTGCTGTTCTGTCCCCACAACACCTGCTCTGATGGCTCAGAGCATCCTGGACTGCATCAGTTCGGATCAATTACTGCAGCAGGCTCATCAGCCACTGCAATATGCTATTAATTTCCTATACACAAATTTAATGGCTTCTGTTCATATAGCTGAGACATCCAGGTGCAGAGTCCTGCTGGGGTCCTAGTGTAAGCACCACATGAAATCCAAAGGAAAACAGTTGAACACTTTTAAAAATTACTAGTCAGCCAAACCGAGTGCTTCCAGTTTCTTTCTTTAAAAAAACACAATTAAAACTGAATTCAGTGCTAGGAACTGCAACATTTTATAGATACTGACCATGAAGCCTGGTAGCAATGGTTGGGTGAACTTTGTTCTGAAGGTGTGTAACAGCGCCTTTGAGTTCGCGTTATAAAATGAGAGCTGACCTAAGAGAGAGAGAGAGAGAAAACAACCTGAAATTCAGCTTAAACATAATTTAAGCTATGATGCTGCTGCTGTCTAACTTGTACAAAAAAAAAAAACTGATTCGCTTCCAGGACGCACTAAGTGCAGTCCAAAAGAATGAAAATTCACTCTTTTCAGTGAATTTCAGGAGCTCTGTTACACAGATGAAAACTCAGGTCATTTGACATGACAAGCACTTAGGGTCTGTGTTGTCATACAAGACTGGATCAGCCTGGAAGCCATGCACTTCTTCAGCCTTGTACTGCTCCAACTTAACAGAAATAGTCACTAACTCCTTTTGCTAAATCTCCTAAGGGTGTAATTTACCTCCATCGAAGTCGCAGTATACTCCTATTCTGTCTGGGACAGGTATATCTAGAGTCTTTGCTTTATTGTTATGCTTTGCTGAGAATGTGGTTTGCAGCCAGTTGTTGATATGGATGCACCAGCTGGAATTAGTCTTTCCCAGCTGGTCAAACTTCCCCGGGTTTCTGTACGTTACTCCCACACTGTAGGATTTGCAGTCCTTCTGGGCTCTCACTTCCCAGTAGTGCTGTCCACTTTCAACAGCAGTGTCTCCTACCAAAAGAAATATATTTAATTACAACTGAGTGTAATTAATTACAATTAAGTGTACCTTACAGTGCTGCCTTACTTTACAGGCACCAGTGCTGTCTTCTCTATTTCATTTTAAGGCAAAGAAATAAAAAAAATCTGAACCATAAGGAATAAGAAAATTGTACAACAGAATATAAATATAAAACAGAATAATGAGACTGTATTTACCTATGTTCATTACAAGACACGTTTAACACCAATTAATGTTTAAAAGCAGCGAATGTCAGTCACTAAGAGCTTTGTAATAAAGAGCAGAGTTGAAGACACAAAATTCTGGTGTCACATGGGCAAACTGCTCTGGGCAGAACAATGCTGAGTACACAGCCTTGAACAATCACAAACCTTCCCTCTAATTCTTGCCTGATCTGCTCTATCGTAACGGAGCAAACAAGTTCAGCTCACCCAGCACTGTGTAGGATTCACCAGCAAAGCGATCCCGGCCGCCCCTCGCCGAGGCTCTCGGGCTGTTGGTGGATCTCTTCGGAGACGCTGTGTTGCTTCTAAAGGAGAGATGAACCACTCAAAACCTGGACGTAGCTACAGAAACACACACTCAGGTGTCCCCGAGCCCATCAGGTGCAAGAGACACACACAAACACTCTTGAAATTACACATTAGCTCACGCCTCTAACAGCATGCATGCACAAGGACTGGGAGGGAAGAGGTGACAGACAGAAACAAAATGTACTGAATGTTGTAAAAAACAAGTTCAGAGGCAGCTGAGAACAGAAACAGAGGGGGGAAAAAGCAGGTATGTGGCACGTGGTTTGAATGAAACACTTCAGGATGGGGAATCTTCTAATGAGCAATCAGTTGTATAAAAGAATAATTTTAACCTAATGAGGTTTTCAAACTTTCTTTTTCACCTCCGTTAGGCCCTCAGAAATAATTGCCAATAATTTAACCATTAAACCAAGTGAAGGCTATCTGCAATATTCCTCAGTAGACAGAGAATCACATCTGATTACTATTTTAAAGGCAATCAGTAGCAAAGAATTCTAACTTCTCAGAAATAGCTGTGCAGTTTAGAGTTTAATTTTATTGACAAAACCCCCAAAAAAGTACAACGTCAGTCTCTGAAATACACTTGAGAAGTCATTTTCAATTTCTCATCCTCTGGAGTATATCACACATTAGCCTTGGAAGAAATACCACCCACAGAAGAGTTTTCTCTCCAACTTCTCCTTCAGCTATAATTTGGTAAAGCTACTTGCTACTTTCATGTCCATTAATCCAGTGAAGTTCAGCTTGTTTTCTTTCCAATTCATTCATTATTCTCATAAACCATTTCAGAAAAGGTTAGGAAATGTCCCTTTTGCCTAATACCATCATGAGAATAAAGTCACATGGGAATCAAAAGCTAAGTGATATTAAGCTGCCATATGTAAGTATGCTAAAATCTAGTTCGTGACCAAGTTTGTTTCATTCCATTTACAGAAGTCTACAGAAAATCACTGATGAAAAAGCTGTTTACTTGAGCATCACCATTTAGCATGTAATAGAAGACAACTACACTTCCAAATTGGGTCACAAGAGCTACATGAAGGGGGTAAGTGTATATTATGCAGGTGAACCACATCAACTGCTTTTGGATTTTCTAAACATGGGGGACGCTGCAGTTTACTTACCAAAGGAAAAAGTTAGCAAGTGATAGCATGGGGGGGGAAAAAAAAAAAGCAAAGCCAAGAATTAAAGCATCATTTCAGAGGGAGGCACTCTGCAGATTCCATCCTGCTTCATCTGCATCAGACATCATCCACTCACATTCCCAACAAATGCTGCTGAAAATTTTCTATTAGACCCAGTACAAATGGGTTATGCAGAAAGCAATGTAGCAATGTGGCCATTTAGAGAATCACAGTAAGAAAAATGCAGGCACTTTGCTAGAATTTTCTCAAGGTTAAGAAAGCATTAAAAGCTTCTTGGCACCATTTATTTTGTTCAAGTCTGTAAATGGCCACTGCATGTGCTTTGTCCTCTCAAAATTTAATAGCCTTTATCAGTTCAGAAAATTGCATTAACTATTTGACATAAAAGCTTCAAAAAAACCAGTTGCTCAGGCTTTTTTTCCCTCCACAGTGCTTAAGTCTCCCTTCCAATGGAAGGCAGCAAGTTTCATAGCAGGAAGTCAGTTTCGTGCCCATTTTCCAGAAGAGCACAGTCCTTATCAGCCAGTAACTGACACATTTCTTCCACTATTCGGTGGCCAGATATTCTTGTCTCATGGTTTAGGATTGTTGCCTACAGCACTGCAACTAGTCCCTGTTTTCTCATCCATTTCAGCAAACAGAACATACTCCAAGCAAGATGTTTTCTCTTCTGGAGAAGAAAGGTCAAGGAAGGAGATCAGAAATTACTGAGATGCTTTTTTCTGGTCTAGTAAATTAAAGATGATTAGGAATTTTGTTGCCATCATGTGTTTCTAACCCTTAAAAACTGCACATTTTTTGTTTAAAGTAACTATATTGCAATTTTTTTCCCCACCTCCCATGGAGACAGCTGCAAATATCCCCTCTAACACAGACATCTCACAGATGTTTTTAAGAGGGAACAAAAGCCTCCTACAAGAACAAAGCTCATCTAAATCCCCTGCTAGAAAAGGCCAGTCTGAGATGCAAAGTTGAACATGTGACCATGTCCTTCTACCAAAGCACAGCCAAGAACTAGGGAAGTTCTCAACTGACAGCTACAGAGAGAGGCCAAGGTATAAAATTCCCCGAGCTCAGCAAGCAGGAGCATCTCCAAGCCATTTTTAAAACTGCGTTTAGCAGAAATTGTTGTATTTTGTGTAGTAGAACTACTGACACTGCATGGCTTCAAGAGCTTATTTTGCATTTTACGTAAGTTTTTCTTTACTCCTGGTTTTGAATCAGAGATAGATCCATGTGATAGATGAATACAGGGGATTAAAACCTGTGAGAAATTAGGGTCCTGGGCATTTCTTTTGGTCCCACAACTTCTAAAATAGCAAAAGAGAGCAAGAGACCATAACTGGGAGAAGTAATTTCTCAAAAAGGTGTTTCACTAGAAAAACAATGAAAAAATGTGACACTAAAAAACCACAACTGCACAAGGAATAGGAGAATATTTTACTTAACTTTACATCTCAATAAAGAGGCTTTCTCATTAGAACAATTGGTTCAGCAATTAGAATGGCCATGGATCTTTTAACACATGCCATCAGGCTTCATCTTCTTCAAACATGTAAAACACACTTACTTCTTACCCCCTGATGTCTAGTGGCAGCTACAGCACAAGTTCAGAAGCACAGAGGTTTTCAGATTCAAAAATAAGAACAAAAAATTACTTTAAAGTTCTCAGAAAGGAGATCTTTACCGTATTTGTACAGAATGTGCCAAAGGACATTACAGACATCAATATGTCTGTAAATATCAGGCCTCTTTGGATCAATATTAAAATACATTATGCTCTCCCAACCATTGCAAATCAGGTTTCATTTGTGGATGACATTAGGATGAATCCTTCCAGAAGGACTCTCTTCCAGTCACTGGAGAATATATACATAATCTCTGTGAATCCAAATTAAACTGCAAAATAACTTCTAAATGTGCATGCGCACTGTTACTGATAAAGGCTATTAGATTTGTTTCTCATGACATCAAGCAAAGGAAAGTAGCACAGATTCCCAACAAAACTAGGCGCTAGATCCTAGGGATAAGAGGTATATTATCACCTTCTATTGCTCTTCAGCAGAGGATTCTGGCCACTGTCGACAGAAATAAGTAGTCATTAAAGAGCTGTTCTATTACTACAGGAGATTATCCTCATTTTTAAAATGCCAATAGAAGTTATTCTACCATGCTTCTGGCAATACATGCCTATGGAGAATGTATTTGTTCATAAATCATCTCAAGCTGTGCATGTGGAAAGCCAATGAACTGTGGCTGAGGGAGTATCCAGTTGTGTGGACCCATTCCCACCGAGTATCCCCAAAGCCCAAGAGGTGAGGTACAGACTGGGAGTGGGGCCATGGGCTCTGCACAGATCCAGCTGAACAACAGGCTCACAGCTCTCCAGGTGAGGGAAATCCACACAGCACGACAGGCTGAGGAACACCTGAGGGAAGAACAGCTCTGCAGAAAGGCCACTGAGAGCTCAGGAAGCAGAAGCTGACAACAACAGTGCCCTGCACCCTCATGGCAGAGGTGGTACACATCCAGCCTGTAGCCACAACACAGTGACCAGGAGCCCAAGGCAGGTGACTCCTCCTCTCCTTTTGGCAGCTGTCAGACTGACCCTGAAGCCCTCCTGTGTCCAGGTCTGGGCTCCTTGGATTTATACCCTGACATAGCAGAGCAAGTCCCGTGGAGAGCCAACACCACAATTAAGGGTCTGAGGCACACAAAGACAATTGGGTTTGCTCAGCCCGAGGAAGACAAGAACCAATTGCTGTCTTTAATGAGGTAACAGGAAGTGGAGCAGGGAAGATCAAGCCAGGGTTTCCTCACAGGGGGTCACACTGATGGCTGAGTGGCACCTGGGACTCACTGCACCACAGGGAATTCCACTCAGGTACCAGGATATTCCTCCCCTCCCATAAAAGTGGCCTGGAATAGAGGGCTAGCAAGTTAACACATTCTTCATCCTTGGATATATTCAAGGCTCAGCCAGCACAGAGTTAAATGTTCTTCCAACACTATTTATCAGAACATCAGACATCTAACAATCTGCCAAGAGTTCTGCTGAAGCTAAGTGCTTTTCCTGGATGAAAACAGTATGTTTAAAGCTGCCACTTCCACAATAGTTATGTTTCGTTATCCATTACCTTTTGTGGCTGTTTTATCAGTACCTTTTCCCTTCCAATGAGAGTTTAAGATAAATTCACACATCACCTATATATAGTACCAATTTTATTTAACCTTTTCTTTCTCAAAAGGAGAAGGCAGTCAGCTTTTTCCTGACTTTTTTTATAGTAGAAATGCTGTCTATTCACCAGAACCAACCTGCAACACTACTAAACACAAAATTACATCAGCTGTCTGTTCACATTTACCTTATCTACTGTCCTGGACTTATGTGGCAAGGTTTTGATACCAGGAGAAGAAGAAACTATAGAGCAGGTAGGTGGGCACCTGGTGGGTAGCCACGGTCAATCCGCCACACCTACACTTTAGCTCAGTACACTGAATGATGCCCTAACAAATGCATTTTTAAAATAAGTAAGTATTATTTAACAATTATGACACATTTCTAGCCTCCACATCTGTGTGACAGGGGAAGGAAAATAAGAAAATTAAAGTTTCTTCCAGAGAAACATTTCTGAATGAAAATTCTTTTCACGTCCCACTGTCCTCAAGTGCTTTAATTCCCCCCGCCCTCTTCCTTTAATTGCCAGATGAGATATCCCAGATACTAACAAAACAGTTCTTACCTGTTTTTATTTTCCTTCCCTTTTATTTTTTCTTGGCCTTTGCCTCCAGTAGGATCCCATTCAACATAGGTGTCTTCAACTTTCAGGTTCAGGTGAGAAGAAGTACTGTCCAAACTGAACACAAATGCTGGTCAAGACAAAATAGAAAACAGTGAAATGGTACAATGCTCTCTCCCAGTGGTGGTTATTCATAGAAAATGATACAAGTGGTAGTAAAAGTGTAGCAGAGTTTTACTGAACATAATGGAAACACTTTCAGTCTGACAGTTGCAATCAAAAAGCTAATACAACAGGCTGAATTTCCTAAATATATTTACAGACTATTCTGTAAATGTCCTAATACCATCAGATATGACAGTCTGACCCTGAAAGAACACATACTTGAGATTTTTAAGAGTTTAGAGCTCAAAAATGCTCAAGTGTAAACAACAGTCAGGTTAAGCACATGGACAAGGAAACTGATTTTCTATGGGTTGATTATTAAGGAAAGTGAATTAAGTGTTCACCCAGGAATAATGAAATTAATACAGGAAGCGTGGTAACTGCCCAAACAATCAAAATCAGAATTACTTTTCTGGTACGGAAGTAGGGAACTATGTGGCTATTAAATGGGTACTCTGTCTCTAACAATGACTGTTGCTTAAGACTATTAAAATAATTTTAGAAGAGTTACCAGAATGCCCCAAAAAAAATAATTTTAGAAGAGTTACCAGAATGCCCCCCAGCTCATTCAAATTGTATATAGCTTTATTCTTATGAAGTAATAGAATTTACACTTATATAAATTTATATAGCTGATCCCAGTCATTTTGCCCTTTACACCTGACCTGGCTGTAAATCAAGCCTCAGGATCACTCTCTCACCTTAATAGTTAAGATTTTTGTTCTGTCACAAGACATCCCTTCCAAGAAATTTCTCTTTCAGTTTATTTACGAAATGATGTTAGGAAGCCAACCTAACAACTCTCAGATCAAGTGAATTCTAACATGATGACCATACACCTTCAGCAATTTGAAGCTGCCAACTTTTCAAGTATTGACAATTTTAAGTATTTTTCAGTGATTAGAAACTGCAGCTACAAAGCCAAGAAAACCCTTTCCAGCAACTTCTAGTTACAGAAAGCTGTGTCTGTCACTAATAACAGCATAATCACACCAACTGTTTAGATGCCCTAGTCATCCACAACATTCATCCCTCTTCTTGCTGTACGTTGGCATCATGCAGCAGCACATGGGACTGTCACTCCACAGTTCAAAGCAACCAATGCCAAGCTTTTGGAGAAAGTGACATTAACTGCCCCATTTTTTCAGGGTCTGAATGCCAAAAGGGCAGCTCTGTGCCAATAAGCTTCTTAATCCTTTACAGTTGTTTTCCTTTCCACTTAGGAAATGTTTCAGCAGTGCTCACGCAAAGCAAACTGAACATACAGATTCATGTATGAAGGCAGAGGATTTTAAGTGCAGGGTTTTCACCACAGATAACGTGTGAGAGTTTTTAAAATTTTACCTTTGGTTTCCAGAGTCACGGGGTCAGAGTATTCACCTGCCACGGCTTTGTTGCAAGCTTGTACTCTAAGGTTCATGTATTTTGTATCAAATTTCAGACCTACAAAGTGAATGTTTAGAAACTTGAAATCATGTTGATTACTGACAACTCCTATAAGACTAAGATCTACCCCATGTAGCTGTCTTGCATTTATCTCAAATCTTCAAAAAACATGCTTGAACACCGGTGTGAACTTTATCCAGCACACAATGTTTTGCAAAACCCTCAAGTCAAAATGAAAGACAGAACTGTTATTGTACAAAGCACCCAAGACTAATGTGATATAATGGCAGCTTCAATGCAGAAAAAGGGGCATTTTGCAATAATTCCAAGCATAAAGAGTTACATCAATATTTTTGGGTTTGCAGTATAAAAACCCTTTACCTGATAATGTGTATTGAGTAGCTTTAATGTAGTCAACCAGCTCCCAGCGCTGTTCACCTTTTAGTCGAGGGAGCCCATCAAAGTTGGTTTTCCTATACTCCAGCACGAAATGATCAATTCTGCTGTCCTCCTCAGGCATTCTCCATGATATTGTTATGCAGTTGTCAGCAACCAGACATGCTGCTACATCTATCTCCGGAGCTTTAGGGACTGCAGGAAGACATGCACACAGGTCAGTTTAAAGAAGAGAAGGCTCAGGTAGAGTGGACTTACAATTATGAGCGTACATTTGGAATTAACACTACACAGGAAGAACATTAGGAAGCAAACTTCCATTTCTAAGTCATTGGAAGGTAAGTTCAGCTGCACCCCTCACATAGCATCACTTACATTTATTTCCATCACTACAGACACTAATATTTTCCACTAGCTTCTCTTCAGTTACCCAGCTTTCTTTCCTTTTTACCCCTTTGTCTTGAAAGGGGAAACAATTCCTAAAGCTCACTAAAGACTGAACTTTTGTTTATAGACAACAGAATTCTATTTCCATGAAATCAAAGAGCACTTAAGCCTCTAGAAAAAAAGTTCTGAAAAAGAACACATTTACATACTATTTGTAGTGTCTAAAGGACATGCAAGGAAGACTTTTGCTGCAGGAAATGAAAAGGAGGTTTTTAGTGTTTTCATTTTTTGGAGGACAGGTCTGCAAAACCCTTTTCCTTTGTTTCAGCATCGACAATAGCTTGAAATAGATATAAAGGTGGCCTGCAAGTCACATATTAAGCAGGAACATCAAAAAAGTACAATACTGATGCATCTGTGGAATTGACAGACCTGAAGATTTTGTCTGCCAAAAGCCATCTCTTCTCTGAACACTCAAACCCTTAACTGTGCTGTTCAGCAGAGGTCCCCGTGACCAAGTCCTAATTTCACACAGGTCGCCTTTATGAAGTGGAAACAACTTTTTCTTGAACAGATTGTTCACCACAATTCCCCTCCACAACAACTGATGACAATCAGCTTCACATTATCTATGGCTGAGTCACTTAGAGATGTGTGATTTCACTATCTAGACACAAACCCCTCCTAGCTACAGCAGGTCCACCAGAAGCAGAAAGCCTAATTTGCTTTACAAACACTACCTTCACACTTCATCTTCATGATCTGTTCCAATCTTCTAACCCAGCACTACTAAAACAAACCCTTTTAGCCTCACACATCCCTGCAGTTTAAGCCAAGAAGGAACTTAGACTGAAACTGGGGGTATAGGTTTAAAATGCTTGATGGTCAGGCCAGCTGACCCCAACTGGCCCAAGGATATTCCAGACCACAGGATGTCATGCTCAGAGTAGAAAATAGTGGGGAGAAGGAAGGAAGGGGGGAGATATTCCAAGTGCCAGCATCTTGTCTTCCTAAGTCTCTACTACAGGGAATGGAGCTTTCCTGGGGATGGATGAACAGCTGCCTGCCCATGGTAAGCAGCAAATAAAGTCACTTACACAGCTTTTGCTTTACCTATTAAACTGTATTTATCTCAACACACAATTTTTCTCACTTTTACCCTTCTTACTCTCTTCCCTATCCCACCTGTGTGGTGCCTGCTGGGGGATAAACTACAAAAAAGTCTCAAGTGTTAATTACATGCATTTGAATCAAGCTTTAAAGTCATCCAATAATAATTTGAGAAGATCCCTTCAAAGAAAAATTAAGATTAGGACAATTATTTCAGCACACGTGTCTCTAAGTTTAGCTAACTACCTCAATTATTTTTTCTCATGGTATAAGATACCAGGTAAAGAGTCTTCCACCTGCTCGGGGCGACCAAGTCTTACCATAATTCTGGCAAGCAGTATTCAAATTACCACAACAGCAAACCTGTTTTCAACTTCCCACACTAGGACATCAGTATCTCATTGTGTATGAAGATTTGCTCGATGCAAATCTGCCTGCAACAGTTTGAGCTTTTGGTGTCTGCGTAATTTGGAAGCTTGACACTATAGCAGAAAAAGCAACACTGATACCCAGACAGTCAATTTTCCTGCTTACAAATCAGAGGCCCAATTTAAATTCCTATGTATTTGACAAGGAAAAATGTGTAAGATGGGTCATACTAAATAATACCTTTATCTAGATGCAAAACTTGGTTCCCACTTGCTGTTAGATCCTTACACTCCCATTCCTGTTAAACACGTGCACTGTTCCCTTAGCTGTGAAATGCAGGGCAATGATTGACACTCAGAGCCCAAGACTAGAAGGTGAATTTCTGCCTGGACACTGCCAGCTGACCACTAGGAATAACACTGGTCATTTACTACACCTGCTACCACATACTGTATCTGCAACACACTGGGCAGAAGTGAAAACTGATGCTGCCAAGTCCTTAACAGATTTGGATTCATGACCTAGAGGTGAAACAACTTTACATCCCTGCCAGCAGTGTTCTTGTCAATATATTCTCAGTAACAGCCAAGGGCAAAGCGTTTTAAATAGGAAAGCAATAGGAATAAAAAGGCATGAAAGATACACACTGGTCTAATGCACCCAGGTTTACTGTCAAACAGGAATAGATACATTAACACTCATTTTGTAATATGGTAATATCACTG
>VWZT01012686.1:79427-102510 GCA_013397055.1 Pachycephala philippinensis | reverse complement strand
CACAACAATGTGTATTTTCATATACATTATATTTAATAAAATGTATTGATATGGAATTAGGAAAGCATGGGTTTAGTACTATTTACATATTTTAATTGAAACAATTTTCTTAACAACATTGAAAAATAGAAACTTAAAGTTCTCTTAATCATGTTTTCGGTCAGTTAGTGGTAAACAAATGCATGCTTAGGAAGTCACACTCCCTCTAAAACGTGGTCAGTTGAAAGTTTCTAACTAAAGTGTGTATCTCTGTTTTGTTTCAAAAAATACATAAGTATGTCTGTCATTTCTGATACAAAATTCTACACTATCTTCAATAAATAAATAATAAAGCGATTCTGAAAAGTATGAAATGTAAACTTTGTTGTCCCTCCAACATACATTTTTTTTCCTTCCCATTGCTTGAAACATTACAGTGGTCTTTTAGGAAATTATAATACACAGACACTTCCCAGCACAGTTTACACTTATTACCATACTGACCTACCTACCTGTTATGGATATATCCTAATTTCCTAATGGAAACCAATAAGACTTGGAGTGCTAGAGAACACCGCCGACACAGGAGAGGTGGGAACCAGTACTGAAAGGACATGCAAGGAACACCAAAACCTAACAACAGCTCCACGAGAACGTTCACATGCGAATGACACGGGCTGGCACCTCCCATCCGGAATGAAGTCCTTACAAAAATACCAGTGGATGCGTGGCAGGGCGTGAACAAAAGGGATCCAAGCAGAACAAAGAGGAATTTGACTCTCAGGGGTCTTTTGTCCCCCGAGCCCAGACTCAGCAAAGCACTCACACGTGTGCCTGAGGGAGAGCAGATGTCAGTGCCCGCCTGAAGCCGGGAGCTTTGCCAAACAGGGATGTGGGCCTGGACGTGTGTATCCATGGAGTGAAAGGGATGGAGAGCCCTGGCGTTCCCCCGGATGGCTTTGGGTTCCCCACTCTGCAGCACCACGAGCTTTCTGGCCACATCCAGCACTGGCCCTGTGGGGGCTGCAGGACGTGGCTGCCCCGAATCCTGGCGCTCCTTGTGGCACGGCTCAGCTCCGTGCCCGGGCACCACGCACTGCTCTGCCAACCAGGCTCTGCGGGCTGCAATTCGCTTCCTGAGCTGGAGCCACGATTGTTCTTCTTCCCCGCTGCAGGCGACCCTCACCCCTGGGAGCAGCAGCAGTAAGGGAGTACCGAGAGTACACACGACTCCAGCAGGGCTCTGTGCCTCACCCTCGGCTTCCTGTCCCAGTGCTTCCAGCCCTGTGGACAACAGCGACTTCCAGAGGGACCGAGGGGTGGACTCTTCTGGAGTGCAATTCATCTCTGTGCAGAAGGCCTGGACATCTTTTATTTTCAGGGGCAACACGAGTCATGAAGTGGTATGTTAATAGAATCTTCTCTGTTTATAGATATAGACTATTTATTTTCTAAGTCTTTTCAGTACCATCATGAAGATCTTCGAAGATCTTCTTGCTGCGAAACTGCTCCTTCCACTCACGTCACATTTACACACCACTCTGCTGAGCAATAGGCACAGAACTCCTGAAGGGGGAAAACCCTGCAGAAAGCCTCCAAAACACACCCACACTGCCTTCTCCATGGAAATTAAAGAGCAGAGTCACTGGAGCAAACACAGCCACCTGGGTGGTTTGCCAGCCATCCCAACTGCAGCACGAGGAACTACAGGGTTGTTTCACCAGCCCAGGAAACCAACGCCAAGTTCCACACAGAGAGATTGAGGGAGATCTCCTCACTAGATTGGGATTCATGTGTTCAGTGAGAATTATCAAGGCACAAAGATGCTCCTGTTTGCTTTGATAACCCTCTGACGTGTGAAGGGCGAGCAGTAGTTTCATGCCACACCAGCGAGGACTCGGTGACAGCTTCTGCAGGCTCCTCCTGCAGTGAGCTCCGGCTGAATTCCGACATCGGCCCCTCTCTCCTAAGGCTCATCAAACAGCTGCAGGTCCAGGCGCACCACGATCTCTCCCGTGGGGACTTCATGCAGCAGGAGACACTTTGTAACTGGTCCCTTGGAACCCTGATCCTTCTTGATGTCTGCCACACGGATTTCTGTCCTGCCCAAAAAGTCTGGAATGCAAAAACACAGCGTGCTCAGGAAAGGGAAACCAGAGTCTGCAGAAGCACCTGAACTTCCACCCACACACAACAAAAGAGAAAACAAGCCTTCAGTCCAGCTCTGCTGGTGCACTTGAAGAGGGCCAAAGGCTGCCAAGCTGCACAGAAGGGGATTTAGCCAGACCATGTTAAACACCAGCAGCAATAAAAGTAAATGGGCCCATAAGTGGAAAAACCCACTATGGAATTCACAGCTGCCTTGCTTCAGGGACTTCTTGATTTTATATGTTAGAAGAAGACCAAAAGTTGCTGAACAGTTAAACCTGAGTGTGAAGCCTCTGGAGATGACAGAGCCAAGCAGGGCATCAGCCCAGCAACGAGGTCAATGGGCCAGTACCAGTCCTATCCAAACATTGCCTGAGAGATTACAACTCCAAAATACACCCTGTGATGCTCCACGTGTTTATCCCAGCCTGTGAAATTAGAATGAGAGAGGCTGCGGACTCCCCATCCCTGCAAGTGTTCAAGGCCACACTGGATGGGGCTTGGAGCAGCCTGGGACAGGGGAAGGTGTCCCTGCCCATGGAAAGGGTGGCACTGGATGGGCTTTAAGGTCCCTTCCCACCCAAACCGCTACATGATTCTACTGGGTTTGGAATCCTGGGCTCATTTTATATAACAGGAACTCAAAGGCATTTCTCTTCCTCCTGCATGAACCCATCCATGTGAAAGAAGCATCCAGAGCTTTCTGGAGTCTCAGCAGAATTACAAACCACACTTTAGTTGTTGTCAATTGCACAAGAAAAGGAACTCCCAAAACCCAGAGGGAGCTGGATTATTTTTGTGCTGGTACTGGGGTGGAGCAAGGGTAAGTTGACTCCCAAACATGCAAAGCGGGTCAAATCTGGGGTATCTTTAAAGATCATCTCCCAGCCCAGCCCATTCCCTGTGATCTCCCTCAGCAGGAATGCACCTCCTCCAAAGAGAGCCTTGCAAAGGCCCTGGGCAGGGGCAGCCCGTACGCACCATCCGGGGAGAACTGGTCCCGCTCGAACACCGTGATGCACAGCACGTCCTGCTCCAGGTCCTTGATGAAGAACTGGCAGTTGGAATTCCACTTGGGATTGAGGGTGTCCTGGATGGTCTTGGTGATGTGGCACTGGGAGCCCATGGTCACCTCGCAGTAGGGGTTACTCTTTCCTGGGAAGATGGGAACAAACAGAAACGAGTGGGGCTTTTTTAGCTGTGTGATCCTGCTCCTGAGCTTCCTCCTACTCCGACAGCCTGAGCTGGGAAAGACCTTGGCCAGACCAGGGCTCTGGCCCCAGCCCAGGCTCTGGCCCCAGCCCAGGCTCTGCCTTTGTAATGGGCTACATTCACATCACAGTGAATCCTCTGCTCTGCTGGGTGCTGAGCACCCTCCACTCTTCCCTTCAGGACTTTGTGGCTGGTTTGGTGGAAACTCAGCCAGTCTGAAACAAAAGTGTGCAGGACAACTGCAGGGCCACGGCTGAGCTGCACCAATTCACTGCTGCCTATTTTGCCTTCATTAAACCCACATCATTAACAAAATCACGTCTGGGACAGAAACCCTGATGAGTTAGGCTGGCAAATGGGAATGTCTCCTCGATGGAGCAAAGAAAGCCAAGGCACTCACCATGGGACCTGCAAGGTTTTAGTTCAATGCCTTCAACAACATTCACCATCAGCCTCCCGATGCCTGTTGCTCTCTGAGAGCGAACTGTGGTGGAACAGAAGAGCAGAGAGAAAAGTCACCAATGGATTTTCCTGCCCAGGGACTTTTCGTCAAAAGATGAGACCCCCACATCCTATGCTGTACCTAAGTAGGCCTTTTCCCTCTTCTTCTTTTCAGTCTCTATGTAAAGTTCTGAAGCAGCTTTGATCTTCTGAACCCAGGCAGTCCTTCAGAAGGAAAGGAGAAAAAAAGTTGCAAAATGCCATTTCCATTTTTCCCTGCTGGAGCACAGCACACAAAACTAAAGCTGTCCCTCCTTCCCAGCCAAGGCTCTGGCCCCATCCCACAGCTGTCTGCCTGGAAGGGATCTTACTGGAATTCATAGCACCTGCAGAATGTGACCATCCCAAGGCAGCAAATCCCACCACACAAAGCTCAAGAGAACCACGAGCAGGAGACGCTTGATGAGAAAGCAAAAGGTCTAAAGAACAGGTTTGCTTTCATCCAGCCCTTTGTTTTACTGCAATAAACTGACTCCTAGGAGCCAGGAGGTACAAGACACCGGGGTTGCTGAGGTGGCCACTGGCCTTGGTCCCTGAGACTTCCTACCAAATTCTTCTGGCTCTTGGGACATTAAAAGTGTAACTTGGGGAGTCCACGGGTGATGAATGAGCCCTTCTGGGAAATCATTTCATGCTCAAGAATCACAGAGTATCCTGAGTTGGAAAGGACTCACATGGATCGTTGTGTCCAGCTCCTGACCCCAACAAGCCCAGCCTGTGCCTGAAGGAGAGTGAGGGGGAAGGCTGACAGAGAAAAGGGCGGCAGAAGGGCTCCTGAGTGACCTCAAGGGCTTAGAAGAACTGCTGCGACATACAAGGGAGCCTGAGACACGAGTCAAGGAAACAGGGGAGAATCTGGAAGCTGTGGATCCACTTCTGAACCCCAAATGAAGAGCTGCTGCTCCACAGGACATTCATGGTTTGGGTTGGGAGGGATCCTAAAGCCCATCCTGTCCCACTCTGTGCCATGGCAGGGACACCTTCCACTGTCCCAGGCTGCTCCACGCCCCAATGTCCAAGCTGGCCTTGGACACTGCCCAGGATGGGGCAGACACACCTCAAGATGTTTTATACATTTTGTGCATCACAATTTTGAGGGTCCTACATTTCCCAGCTGGCACAACACGATGTCTGCAGTAGGGGGAGAGGTTTGATGCACTTTCAGCTTTCAGTTTTTAAGAAAAGCTCTCTTCCAAGACCTTACATTTGCAAAGAGAAGCCTTTCCAGTGTAAGTCAGTGTAGTTTGTTGTCTGTAACCTTGCCAGAGATAAAAACCTCCAGCTGAGGATTTAAGGATGTCTTCCCTCTGACTTTTCCAGTCTGAACTGAACCAGGCAAAACTAACTGGGTTTAGTTTGGTAGGTTTTGCTTCAAATTCCACTTCTGACCTGTTCCTTGATCCCCTTCAACATCCAGCCATACAAATGCTGTCACTGCACAAACAAACAGCTGGCAACAGCAGAAGATAGGACTGCATCTTTTGGCTTCTTCACATTACCATGAAATGTGAAATACAGCCTAAATATCCACCCTCAGCTATTTCATCACTGGTCTAGCTGGAATTCAGCAAACATCATTATTTGTCCCTCCTTTTCAGATCACCATATTCTCAAGAAGGAATTTTCCAGCCTTGTGAAACAACCAGCTTGGAGAGTGCTCTGCAAGTTTCCATCATAACCCTTCCCATCCTACCTTTGCACCAGACTTTTCAAAGGCCCATGAAGGCACTTACCTTTCATTAATGCTTTCGGCCCGGAGTGTGTAGACTCTGTCAATGTGAGAGATGTGGAAGATGGGCTCATCTCCAGAAGGGTCTGTGGGTAATTTTACCAGTACCTCGTTTAGGAAAATGGGCTGTAAAACATCAGCAAAGCTGGAGTTGTACTGTAGAGTCTGAATGGGGGCATTCAGCACACATCAGCTCACAGCAGGTTTATTGCATGCCCCAAGTATCTCCCCTCTTCTGCCTCCCATCTTTCTTCAGAAAACTTTAAAAGTTGACAAGACAGAGGTGCCTGCAGAGCCTGGAAACACTCCTGGAGAGAGCCAAGCACTGCATTGTCTCCTCTCCCTCTGCTCCCTCAAATGCACGAGCCCTCGTGGAAGAGCTTTGTTCAAGCAAAACTTCAACAGCATCTTTTCTTATCTCACTGGAGCACACAGCCACCTTTCCTGCCATCAGTCCCTGAACCCCAAAGCTTTCACACCTCTTCTCTAGGAAGGCTCCTGCCCACGCCCCCAGAATGGAGCTCCTGAGCCCTGTCCCCATCCCCGTGTCAGAGCAGCACTTACAGTTTTGTACATTTTGTATTGCAGGTTGGACTTGGGGCTGAAGACCTTGTCTGTGCCGGAGGAGCCAAGAGGTTTTATGATCTGAGTGAGGAGGAGGAAGTCGTTGAAGAGAAAACCATACAGCTCCTTGTTACTCTTGGCTTTATAGAGCTTCCCACTGTGCAGGAACTTGCGTGGTCCCAAGCAGTTTGTAACTGAATTAAAAACGAGTTGCTGCGAAAAGTAGAAGAAGAACAACAACGCACTGTATAAAGTGAAACAATCGGGGCTGCCCTGCAAGAGACCAAATACAGTTTTGAGTGCTGGTTCCAGTCTGTGTCACGGGGACAATGAGCGATGCCTCGAGCATGACAAGCGGTGCAGGTCACAGAAGGCTCCGTGAGGCTCCCCTCGGGGGCAGCCCGTCGGTCACGGGGGCACGGCTGGGCAGGCAGGGGCAAGCCAAAAGCACCTGTGCCCCCTTGCCAGGCACATGCACCTCCAGGAGTGGGACTGAGCCACGGGGACCTGTCCTGGATCAGCAGCAGCTCTGCAAACGGCCTCCCCACAGGCTCAGCTTCCTTAATTCTGAATTGTCTTTGAATTTCACCCCTTCAAACACCCCGAAGGACTCCAGGTGGCCACGATACCCCCAGTTAGAGCTGCTGACCACTGGGACTGGCACAACCCCAGACTAAGCCAGGGCTTGTCAGGCACGAGCAGAGTCTTGCCCTTGCCTGAAGTGCCCTTTTCAGGTTTATTTGCACCAGGGCACGGCACAGCTCTCACCACCCCGGGCAGCTGGATCTGGAGTGGCTCCTTTGGCAGGCTGGAAGCCCCTTGGACAGAAATCAGGGAGAGGCTGGGCTGTTCCCTGCCGTGGGCTGGAGGCTGCTGCTGGTGTTGGGGTGGCAGCGAGCACCACAGGCTCTTTCAGGGTGTGGATTTGCTGTTCTGGGGCCAGGCACCATCTACAGAAGATAAAAGCAGCCACTTTCCTCCAGGCAGTGGCTGGCAGACAGCTGAGTGTGCTGACATTGTCACACATGTCCTTCTCCCAGCACAGCCAGACTTCCTGAGGTGAAATGCAATTTTTCTACTTTATGAACCAACCAGTGCTTGTTATTTTTTTACTTTCTAGAACCAAAATCTTTGAAAATCAAGTTGTGATCTGTCTGCCTCTGTTACCTCTGCCAACAACAAGAAGGCCATCAGAATATCCTCCCTCCTTTTGCAGGACATACAAACACAACTTTCTAGAAACTTATCATGTAACAATAAAAAATAAGATGGAATGGGAGGCAGGGATTCTCTCTGTAAAGTCTCCAGAGACTCGAGCAGTATTCTCTAGTTTTCAAATGTATACAAAGCTTTATCACAGAAAGTATTTCTAACTATTTGGTTTTTGCAGCACTCCAAAGTGGTCAGGTACAGCTTTGGGGTTGAATACAGCAGTCCCATAACCACTGCACCACAAAGAACTGGGAAACTGGGAAGTTGTGGTTGCAAATTGCAGCACTGAACCTGGGACTGGTCCGGAGCCAGGCAACCAAGCAGGATTCACCCCGAGGGGGCGGGAACACGAGCAGCAACCAGGAAGGCGTGCAGGAGAGAGGGGAGCCGAGGGCAGGGGAGCAGGGATGGGGGCTGTGGGATTGGGATTGGGATTGATCGGTGCCCGTGTGCCCGTGCTGCGGTGCCATGAGCCAGCCCGGCCGGTGCCAGGGAGCCCCGTTACCTCGGAGAGCCCCTCGCACTGCACGTGGGCCTGGATCCACTCCAGCCTGTCCGAGTTCTCCTTCTCCCGCACGCCCTCGTTCACCTGCGAGCACAGCTCCTCCGCCTTCTCCAGGGCGTGCTTCAGGTGGCTGTGGTCAGGGTGGTTCTCGGGGGTGTTCTCTATTATCTGCACACAAAGAGACCCAGCACGAGGCTTCTGTCACCACGGCTCAGCTGCATTCACCCTCTCAGCCCCACACTTCCACTCTAGGGCTTGATTTCCAGCAGAACCAGCCAATACGTCCCACATTCATTTTGCTCCTTGACAGACATGAAAAATGGGAGACAAACACTCTGTGGGAGCAGCTGGATTGCAGGCCTGCCTGCACAGCCTTTGCACCAGGACGCTGCTGGCTCCTCCGACAGAGGCACACTCACTGCAGCCAAACACAGAAGCGCAGCCACAACTGCTGAAGGAATCCCTGAAATGCCAACATCCAATTTACAATTGCCTGGGAAAGCCTTGGGCCAAGTTCCATGGCTTTACTTGGGATGGGAAGTGTTAAGCAGCAAATGGAAGGTGGGAAAGGGCTGGAATTCTCCAGCACCATCAGCTGCATGGGGGGAACCTGCAGCAATCCGGGCTCAGCATCACCTCCCAGCCCTTGGGGAGGGAGAGGCACTGGGGGCAAAGCCAAATGTCAGCACAAGGCTGACTCCTTGCTCCTGTTATCTGAATTCTGAGTTTTCATTCAGCACTCGCTGCCTTCTGGTTCTTTGGGTGCAAGTTTCACCTCCTTTTTTAATAGAAACACCAAGCTGTTTTGCCAAAGCCCAAGGAATTATCCCATTTTCTGTACTGGAATCGAGTATTAAAGGACACCCCACGCTCCCCAGCACATCAGAAATCTCACAGTGACAAAGCCTGACACAAATAAGGAAACAACCCTGTAATTAAGGTATAAGCAAAGCAGCACCAAACCCATCACATGTGCAAAGGAACGTACATTTTTAATTATTAGTGGGTATCTGGTTACCCGTTGCATAGGCTTTAGTAGAAAACTTGATAGTGGCATTCCTTTACAGCGAGGATCCATTGCTAACCTCTGAAACATTAGAGAGGTAAAATCTGGTTAGTCAGGTGGTTTAAACCCTGAAAAATGAGCTCCTCCAAGAAAGGAAAAAGAAAGGCAATAAATGAGCACCAATCCTCAGCTGAATCTGCTCTGAGATCACAACATCAGTCGGAGAATTCCTTGTGATTTTTATAGTGCTTCTTCACCTGCCTCATCTGGACAAGAATCCCAGAATCACCAGGGCTGGAAGAGCCCTTCAGCACCATCCAGTGCCACCCCACAGCACCAGCATCACCCCAAACCCTGTCCCCAAGGGCCACATCCAGACTCCTCCTGAACACTCCCAGAGACAGTGACTCCACCACTCCCTGGGCAGCTCATTCCAAGGCCTCACCACTCTGGGAGGGAAAAATTGTTCCCAATCTCCAACCTGAGCCTCCCCTGGTGCAATTTGAGACCGTTTTCTGTCCTCCTTTCCCTTGGGACACGGCAGCAGAGCCCGACCCCCCCTCACTGCCCCTCCTGTCAGGGAGTTGTGCAGAGCCACAAGGTCCCCCCTGAGCCTCCTTTGCTCCAGGCTGAGCCCCTTTCCCAGCTCCCTCAGGAGTTCTCCAGCCCCTTCCCAGCTCCGTTCCCCTCCCTGGACACGCTCCAGCCCCTCAAGGCCCTTTTCCAAGTGCGTGGCTGAGAACTGGACACAGCCCTCGAGGTGGGGCTCATGGGTTCAGCAGATCAGCCAAGTGAAAAGATGCACGGAATTCCCAGGGGTTGCTGCCTCTCTGACCTTGACAAACTCCTTGAACTCGGGCACTTCATCCGTCTTCTGCTGGATGAGGGCAGCGCCGTTGAGCTGGCAGCTGCAGAACCTGATGTAGGGCTGCATGTGGGGCAGCTGGGCCGTCAGGATGTCCCCGATCATCTTCACCGGCATCTTCTCCCCAGACATCTTCTTCCTCACGCGCAGGGCCCTGAGCAGGAGCAGGGCACGGGGGTTGGACAGAGAGCCACTCCTCAGTTATGGAATAAAGGGTGGGTTCTTACTCGTTATTGAAACCCAGAGAATGATAAATACATCAGCCACAAGATTCACTGCAAGGATACGATAATCGAGGCTGCACCCTCAGCCAACACCTTTCCCTCTTGTGGTCACCCAGCTGCTGTTCGAAATTAATGCAATGCCAGATCAGAGGTGAGAGCTAGTTTAGAAAGAGAGTTACTGACGTGTGAGTGAGGGAGGGAAACCCCCATCACTTCAAACCAAAGCTGCTCCCAGGTTTTAGCCTGGTTTCCTAGGGGAAGTTCATTGTCATTTGTCCTGTCACCACCACGACTTTTCAACTTGTGAGCCATTTTCAAATACATTTTACCAAAGAAAGGGAGATACTACAAAGCTGTAAAATCCCTGTAGGTTCAGTGAAAATTAGCAGCTCAGTAGGGAAAAAAAAGAACTTTATTGATGCTGTTGCATGTCAAGGTGAAGGTTTAACCCTCCCCTCACTCAGTTTCCCTGGCAGTGGGTCCCATGGCAGTGAGTTGGGGCAGCAGCAGCAGGAGCCTTTGGAGAAGGGTGCTCTGGGCACCAATCCTTTGGGAGCCAGGCTCTGCTCAGCACAGCCAGGTCCCAGCCCACACTCACCACAGAGGGAGGTTCTGTGCCTTGGTTTGCATTCACAGACAGCAGGATGGGGCTGGGACAGAGGAAAGGAAAGTCCTGCCCTGGGAGAAGCCTTGGCAAGCCCTGCTCCTCAGAGGAGAGGAGGATTTGCCTTCTGGAGCACAGGAACAAAGTGAGTGCAAATGGCAGAGAACTGCTGGGTTCTTCGGATGAACTCACAGCAAACACTGCCCACAGTTTGCCTTTCCCACAAGGAGAAACACGTGGCCCTTCTGTTTAGGATTGGTGTAAGTGGCAAATATTTTCATGCAGCTAAAAGGAGAAGCAGGGGGAGAGGCCCAGGATTCTGTTTTTTGCTAAGTATGGGGGGAAAAAACCAACTTACTTCAGTAGTTTTATATTGCACATTATCAGCTCCTTCCAATTAACAAAAATCATGGCAACTTCTTTTTCTGTGACCAGCTCAGATTCCATCAGTGGTTTCTGGAAGATCTGGGGAGTCAGAAATGAGGCCATTTAGAGCACACGGGGTAAGTACAGACAGACTTCCAGCACGCTCCAGACATCCACTGTGCTCCCTGGAACGGGTGGGACTGAGGATACCCCCAGGTATGAGGAGCTCTAACAGGGAACACTCTGCATTTGTGAGGTGGTGGTGTTAATTCTGATCTGGATAATCTGGTTGAAATCTGGGAATTTTAATCCTGCAAAAGATCCCAGGATCCCTTTGATAATGCAACTGAAAATAGGTTTTACTTTGGACTCTTTTCTGGAAGTTCTGATTTCTCTGAGTGTCTCAGGTTTGCATACCTTGAGCTCTTCTTCAGAAAAGGGCTTTGCTTCTCTGTCAAAAGAATTGTCCATAGTTGTCTGTACTAATCCCTTTTTTTCCTACCTCGAAAGCCAATCCCAGGAAGTGATAACAGAGCCCCACTGCGAGTGTGGAAAATGTGCTTCATTTAAGAACATTCGATTAGGTTTCAGAACTTGTACATGAGAAATAAACACTGAGAGTCAGGAGCAACAAGGGTTTGCTAAAATGATACTTCAAACATCAGGGATTGACGTGGTTTGCACCCACCCACACTCACCCACAGCTGTATCTGGATCTGTATCTGTGTCTGTATCTGTGTCTGTGTCTGTGTCTGTGTCTGTATCTGTGTCTGTATCTCTATCTCTATCTCTATCTCTATATCTCTGTCTCTATCTCTATCTCTGTCTCTATCTGTATAAATACACACAAATGAGGATTGGACAGAGACCCCCCAAGGAGGCAGAGCCTTTCAGCAGTGAAATGCAATAACTGCACAGTGCCAGGGCTGATTTGGCTGAGGGAGCAGCGTGGCCCAGGGCTGCAGGGCTGCCTCACCTCTGTCACCAGCTGCAGGTCGTTGACGTAGTTCTCCTCGGTGACGATGAGCTCGTGGATGTAGCCCTGCCTCTTCCTCTCGGTGGGTGTCAGCATGTCCAGGAGGTGCAGGTCTGCACACCCTGCAAAACACAACAGCACCCTGGGCTTTACTCACGGCTGCCTGAGAGGGATCTGAGCTGTGGCAGGAGCTGCTGCCTGTTCTGGTCACTCAGTTATTGCTCACACGGCACAGTCCCAGCCACGCTTCATCTCTCAGTGACTACAAACATTCCATTTAACACCTTCACTTTATTTATTCAAACAAAGGCCACCTCTGAGTGTGAACTCCTCCCTGGTGGCCAAGCTTAACGTCCCCCTCACCCTGCTTGCCCCTTCCCAACCTCACCCTGGAGGTCCCCAACCCCTCAGATTGTGTCATTCCAATCCCACACAGATGGCTGGCAATGAAACAGAGGGGAAAAGACTTCAAAATGCAGAGACATCCCAAAGGGAGTCAGGGAAGAGCTGCAGTGACCCTAATGCTCTGAGGGGCACTTGGGAATGGTTCCCTCAGACGATGGATGCCCTAAATTCAAAGTTCAGCTTTACCCTTCTGGTCAGAGAGATCCTGCTCAAGAAGGGCCTGCAGGGCCTCTTTACTTCTTCACACTTCAATTAAAAACTGCTCCTAAATATTTGAAGGGCTTGAGCCAGGACACACAGAGGTCACTGGAGATCCCCAGATCCCACCGATTTCTGAGCCAGGCCAAAGGGGTGGATTTCGTTCTCCTTTACATTTAAAAGCACAGGAAAAGGTTGTCACTAAGAGCTCATCTTCCATCAGTTTTGTCCTTTCACTGTTGCAAACCTCCCTTGCACTGATCCCCTGTAGATGGGAGGATTTTTGTATCAATTCCACAATCTCAAATTCTGTTTTCACTCTGAATTAGACAGAACATTTAATTCCATTCTTTCTTCTGCAAGCCATTATTTTTCATCTGAGCTTAATTAAGTTCTTCTGAGACTGGAACACAGAATGTTTTCTTCCAGTTTTTACTACTTTTCTGCATAAAATACAACCTATTTCAAAAAGCAAAGTTCATTTCAAACAGGTGGAAAACGTCTGGCTCTGAAAATTATCTATTTCAACTATTTTCACACAACCAAAATTCCCCAGGTGAATTCTTTCCCTCATCCCTCAGCAAATTCAGTATATTCCCCACGGAAACAAACTTTCCTCATGGAAACATCAGGCCCCAGGCAACTCTTTCAGTTCTTTGCATACAAAGTCAATACTTGGGGAGTATTTCCTGCATTTTTAGCTTCCTGAGTGGAGCTCAGACAATGCCACTAGAAAGGTCCAGGTGTATCACCATGATTTCCATGGAATACCAGCAACTACTGCTTTAACTGCTTTGGGCTCCTGAAAGGGGAATGATGGATTTGACTTAAAAATAACAAAAAAAACCCCAAAAAACAAAACAAAACAAACAAACGAACAAATAAACAAAAAACCAAACAAAAAACAAACAAACAAAAAAAACCAAACAAAAAAAAACCCCCAACCCAAACCCAAATATAACCAAATGAAACAAACCCAGAAAAGGAGATACAGACAGTCAAGGCTGTTTCCTCTCTGACTCTGAAGCTGGGAAGGGTCAGGTTGGAAGCTGGGATCAGGCTGGAATCTGGGATCAGGTTGGAAGCAGAGGCACATTGAAAACGTTCCCTTGAGACACGGGATGTCAAAGCCCTTTACAAAGTGCAGTTGAAACTTTGCTTGGAATAAGAAGCAGATTTGGAGAAATTCCAACTTGATGCCAAAATAATGAATTTTTGGGCCCTTTCAAAAGCCAGAAGTTTCATCTCTGTTGAATAAATGCCTGGTTTCAGAGCTGTTTCTTTGGCACCAAGTAAACCAGAGGTCTGAGAACCAGGCCCAGTTCTCCCAGTGCTTCATTAGAAGTGAACCAAGTGTTTAATTACTCCTCCCTGGGGAAGCTCCTGTTCAAAGATGTGACAACCTTGGTCTGAAGGTGATTTCCAACCACCAGCCCCTGGGAGGAAGCACTGATATTTTGAATAATGAACCATTTTAGTGGCTCCCTTGGCAGCCACCCGGGGGTGTGAATGGGCTGCTCTGAACCATGACAAACACTCTGCTTTTGGGTATGAAATATTTGGGAAAAGAGCCCAAATCTGAGTAGAACATCCAGAAGAGACTTTTCTGGTACAGGATTTTCTTTGTCAGGTGCACAGGTACAGGGATTTTTCTTGTCTTTGTATTAAAAACACCAAAGAATAACTGGGTTCCTTTCCAAGTGGAAATGTCTGGCTCGTTTTTCATGGATGCCAAAGAATTTTGGTGAACTGAATTCCACTGATCAGAGAATCATGAAATGGTTTGGGTTGGGAGGGACCTCAAAGGCCATCCCATCCCACCCTGCCATGGCAGGGACACCTTCCACTGTCCCAGGCTGCTCCAAGCCCCAGTGTCCAGCCTGGCCTTGGGCACTGCCAGGGATCCAGGGGCAGCCACAGCTGCTCTGGGCAATTCTTTGCTTCAATCCAGTAAAGCCAGGAAAGGATGGGGAAATGACAATAATTAACTTGGTTTGTTCTCAGGAGTGCGAATCCACGAATTCTCCTCTGGCTGGACTTGGAGAACCAACAGAGAAATGTTGTAACTACAGATCTGTGCCTTGACCTCCCATCACCACTGTCCCTGCAGATTGAAGGGCTCCAGAAATGCAAAAAAAGCATTTCAGAGGAAAGATTGTTCCTCTTCCTTACAAAGTCAGCCCTGAAGATAAACATTAAGCCTAAAACAAGATGCTGCTTTTCGGGAAGGGAGGTTCTGTTTCGGAAATCACTGATCCACATCCATGGGCACAGCTGCTGATTCCTTTTCATTTGGGGAAGTTTTCTAACCAGTGTCACTGCCAGATTTCCCTGTAAGCCTCGTGCTGGCCCAGTCTGCAGTGACAAGGTCACAGGAGACAGGAATCTGTCCTGTTAGAGGGAACCAGGAGCAGGCAAAAATGATGTCACAGTTTTCCTCCAAATCCTTAAGGAGAAGGGAACAGCACACCAGGAGAGCACCCCTTCACTCAGGTAAATCATACACAGAATCCCAGGGTCCCTGAGGCTGGAAAAGCCCTCCCAGCCCATCCAGTCCCAGCTGTGCCCGATGCCCACCTTGTCCCCAGCCCAGAGCACTGAGTGCCACCTCCAGCCCTTCCTTGGGCACCTCCAGGGATGGGCACTCCAAACCTCCCTGGGCAGCTCTTTCCAAGGCCTGAGCTCCCTTTCCATGGGGAAATTGCTCCTGGTGTCCAAGCTGAGCCTCCCCTGGCCCAGCCTGAGGCCGTTCCCTCTCCTCCTGTCCCTGTTCCCTGGGAGCAGAGCCCGACCCCCCCGGCTGCCCCCTCCTGTCAGGGAGTTGTGCAGAGCCACAAGGTCCCCCCTGAGCCTCCTTTGCTCCAGGCTGAGCCCCTTTCCCAGCTCCCTCAGGAGTTCTCCAGCCCCTTCCCAGCTCCGTTCCCTGCCCTGGACACGCTCCAGCCCCTCCAGGGCTCTCCTGCAGGACCCAGAACTGGGCACAGCCCTCAAGGGACCTCAGCAGTGCTAAGTTATTTAAATCACAGCATTTCAACATTCAGCCTTCTTATCACCTGTTTCAGATGCAACCAATTCCCTTTAAACCTTGTGGGATGGACCCTCCACTGAGAGACCATCCCAGGCTTTTGCTGAGGACACTGTCTGGGATCTAACAGATCTCTCCATCTCAACATCTGCAATGCCCAATCCCATTTCTCAGCTATTTTCAATGATTTCAGCACATCTGGAATTTCTCAACCAGAGCAGTGTGTCCATTTCCTGTTAGAGCAGAGCCCTTCCCTCTGAGGTGCACGGAAGGACCTGGAAATGAGCCTGAGCCGTCCCACTTGCAAAACCTGAAGCATTATTTAGTGGTGGAATCGCCCTCTCTAGAAGGGTTCAAAAAAGGTGTGGATGTGGCACTTGAGCATGTGGTTCTCTGGTGGTGGTTCCAACGCCAACCATTCCATGAATCAATGATTTCTACCAATCCCTTTCCAGAGGCTGCTTGGGGAGAATAAAATCCTACGTGTGAGGGCAAAAATGCATCTGAAAATGCAAATCACAGAGTTAACCAAGCCCTGGATTGGTTTAGAACACATCAGGAAACTAAATCTCACCTCTGAGTTGTGACCCAGGACCTGTCTGAGCCCCTGGGCACTCAGGGCACAGAAGCAGCAGAGTCACGAGCAGCAGCCACGGGTCCAATGGAAGGAACTGCACAGCCCCATTTTACAGGGTCTTCCACAAATAAAGGGGCTGTGCAGGCACTTCACTTGGAACCAGGAATGTGGGAACCAAAGGCAGTATTTTAAATGTGCCAAACTTTTATCAAACATTTTATTTTTTTTTCACTTTTATCTGGCAGAGCTGGACAGCTCCAAGCTCTGCTCCTGGGACAGGGACAGCACCCAGGGAGCGGCTGGAGCTGGGCCAGGGCAGGCTCAGGCTGAGATCAGGGAAAGGTTGTTCCCCCAGAGGGTGCTGGGCACTGCCCAGGCTCCCCAGGGAATGGGCACGGCCCCGAGGCTGCCAGAGCTCCAGGAGCGTTTGGGCACCGCTGCCAGGGATGCCCAGGCTGGGATTGTTGGGGGTCTGGGCAGGGACAGGGGTGGGACTGGATGATCCCTGTGGGTCCTTTCCAGCTCAGTTCAAGTGCTTTGCCCATTAAAGTCCCCAGGTGGGCAGGGAAGTCTTGGCAAAAACAATTTTCAATTTTAACTGTACCAGGACAACCTCCTGAATCCCTTCCCATGAGATCTGGAACCCAAAGGCCCCCTCAGCACCGTGTGTGGCTAAGGAGCAGTTTGTTATCCTGTTGTCTGTGTCAATTCAACTGATGCAATAATATTTGAGGTATATTGTCCCTGAATTCACTGAAGTTGTCTAAAATAAAGTTAAAAACAAGCCATTTGTCATCTGAATTCACTGCACAGAAGATATGAGTCAATAACCACAAAGAACTAAAACGTGCTTTAGAACCAGAGAACAAAACCAGAGTTTCAGTTATTTTGGTCATGGGAATAAAATGTGCTCAGTGAGCTCATGGGGACAGAAAGTGAAGCCACTAAAGGTCCAAAAGAATTGAGGTTTAAATAAAACTGATCCTGAATAGAAAGCAAAATGTTCTTGATAAACCCCTGTTGGAGTTGTCTTGGATGGATTTCAAGTATTGAAAGGAACAAATTCCCTGAAAGAACGTCCACGGGAATTCTTTGTCAGCAGCTGAATACAGAGGGAATTCCCATAAAGAGAAAACACAGTGAAGAATAAAATCCAGCAGCACTGGGACCAGTCTGGAATTCCAGTCTCCTCTCCATCCCTCAAGTGACAATTCCTGTGCAACGGGAGAAGGCACTGGGCACAGGGCAGTGAATACAAAGAACCAGTTCACAGGATCCCGGGATGATTTGGGTGGGAAGGGGTTTTAAGGATCATCCAGTGCCACCCCTGCCATGGCAGGGACACCTTCCACTGTCCCAGGCTGCTCCAAGTCCCAATGTCCAACCTGGCCTTGGGCACTGCCAGGGATCCAGGGGCAGCCACAGCTTCTCTGGGCAATCACTGCCATCCTCCCTTTCTCATATATATATTTATATTTATTTATATGCCTAAAGACAAATGCAGATGGGTAAAGCAGCCACTGCAATGCTTTGTTCCCTGCAGCTCAAGGAGAATCCCTGAGGAGGAGGAGGAGGATGAAGCACTCCCTGCCCAGCTACCAGAGCCCCCTTAGGGACTCGAGTCATGGAGGAAATAAACATTACAGAGATTTCAACAATGTCTGTCACTTAGGCCACAACCGAGTGTCTTTGTCTGGGACTCTGTAAATGAGATTTATTTTGCTCTTCTGCCTGGGGAGTCCTGGCACAAGCAGTGCCTCGTGTGTGCTCAGCTTGGACACCAGGAGCAATTTCCCCATGGAAAGGGAGCTCAGGCCTTGGAAAGAGCTGCCCAGGGAGGTTTGGAGTGCCCATCCCTGGAGGTGTCCAAGGAAGGGCTGGAGGTGGCACTCAGTGCTCTGGGCTGGGGACAAGGTGGGCATCGGGCACAGCTGGGCCTAAGTGACCTTGGATCTGTTTTCCAGCCTCGGGGATCCTGGGATTCCCTGTGAGTTACAGAGGGACAACTCCAGACTGTCCCTCCCACGTCACTCCAAAGCTGCCCCCAGGAGCTTTTAGGACTCGGTGATTTGGAAAGGCTCCAGTCTCAGCACTTGGAAAACCCGCATTAGAGAAGCTGCACCCTGCAGGTCACTGCAGGAGCTTTATTCTTCTTTCACTTGATGTAAAGAGAAAGGAGAAAGCAGCACCTGAATCCCCTACAGCTGAAGTACTGTAAATATTTCACTACAGATTCAGTATGGAGTTCTGGCCTCAAGTCTCAGGACCCACAATGTCCCCAGGGGCCAATGCTTTCAGTCACGTCAGTTTTCCAACCCAGCAGCTCAGGATGGGAAAAGAGAGAGATCCTCTCATTCAAATAGCAGTTAATGCACGAAATATTGACAGAGTGAAGGCAAATCTGGCTCCATCCCCTCTGAGAGCAGAGCACTGAAAATCACCAGTGGGATGCACTATTCCATTTCTGCAGTTGTCAGCAAGTGGCCACGATGGAGAAGAATTATTTTTTTAATGGCAGAAATGAAAGATGTATTACTGTTTAAATACTGTCCTAAGAAGAAGGAAAATCTGAGCTTTTGTGCATATTTTCAGACTTGAGGTTCTGGCATAAAACACATCCCAAATGCAGGTAAACCCATGGCAAACCAAGAAAGAATATTTAATTTATCTATTAAAAAAATCAAAATCAACTGATTTGTACCACGTAGAAAGCCCGGATAGGGACTCAGAGAATCACAGAACATCCTGAGCTGGAAGGGACCCACCAGGAGTCCAAGGACACCCCAGCAATCCCCCCCGAGCCAGAGGGGCAAAAGGCTGCAGATAACGATGATGAATCTAAATAATCACATTGAATTAACGTTCCAAGAACCCAGGCAGGTGTCACTGTGGGGGAAAAGGGCTCCAGGCTGTGCTGCTGGCAAATCCCTCGGTGCTCTCAGGGCCCGTGGCGAGCTCGGTGTGACCCAGCAACGAGACAACAAACACGTGTCGGCCTCTTTTGTACGAAGGATTTAATTCTCTATACATGGAACTAATTGGAAAGGCTGTATTACAGATGTTAAAGCTGCAGGTTTTTATATATTTATATAATTTACATTCATAGTGATGAAATACTGAAGTGCAATTGAGTAAGGAGCTTCACTTGTCCTTTGCACCGCAGGACGGGTCGGGAGCAGGGAGCTGGGCTGGGAATGCTACAGGCTGCCAGCAGGAGCTCGGGGAGAGTGAGCCACAGAAACCAGGACGTAACTCAGTGGTAAATCGTTAGTAGGAGGGCTCTGTTGTGCTTGAGGCATTGGGAGGAGGGCACTGCCAGCACCAGCATTTCAGCAAGAGCCGGGAGCTAACGCTGCAAAGACAGACACGGCTTGGCTACAGCACAGCTACAACTCCACTGAAAGCTCCATTTCATATTAATTTGTATAAATTCCACAGTCTAGTTTAAAAAAATGTAAACATTGGAAATTAATTGCAGGGAGATAGTTCTATACATTCGTTCTTGTCAGGAAAATGACTCGTTCAGAACGTGTTGTTCCACAGAAAGCACAACTGAGAAATCCGAGTGCCCGTCCCCAAGGTGGAAACCACGGAGGGAATTCTGAATTCTGCCACCCCCAGGAGTGAACATTCCACCCATTTCTGACCCGGGAATGCAACAAACCGAGGGACACGACACAAACCAGGCTGTTTGCTAACTGTTTGCAGCTACAAGTAATGTGCAAAATCAAATGAACAGAGCTGGGTAAAACATCACTCCAGGTTTGTCTCTGGCACGGGAGGAGGGCATTTCTCCTCTCCACAATGGGTTATACACTCAACAACAACACCTGATACAAACAGTACAGTAACTACAACAAAATACCTGGAACTGGGCACATTTAAACTTCCTTAAACTGATTTTAACTCCTTCTGTTCTTTTGTAATTAAAAAAAAAAAAAAAGAAAATTAAAATAATAAAAAAAAAGAGACATATTGACAACACTGGACAAGTGAACAATAAAAAAGAAAGATACATAAAGTCTCCAATTCATGGACATTTGGAACAATTTTAATAGCACATGCAGCATTCCTTGATAGTGGGTCTTTTTGCACAAACAAAATTGCAATGAAGAAATTTAATTTATACTTTTCCTTTGAAAGGCTAAAATATATCTTTAAAAAATAATTTTTAAAACTACCGAAAGCACCTGTGCGAAGGTGGAAAAATTAGTTTGGTAACTCTGAAAGCCACAAAAGGACCCACTATCCTCTGATTTTTATTATTTTTTTGCGTGTGTTTTTGTTTCGTTTTGTTTCGTTTGAATCAGTTTAATTTTGTCGGTAATTAACTCAACCATTGCGATTCCATGCAACTAAATGTCAAATGAGGTAAAACTGCTGTGCAGTGTGTTCTTGACTCAGAAGGCAGTAGATGATCATGCTGGAAGCCACATGATCAAGGCTGCATCTCCCATCATCCCTCTGGGCACTGCTATGGGATAGTGGGTCTCTTTGAGGACTTTCAAGCCTGAGTGGGGGATGGACAACATATGATTCCTAGAAAAAGGAGGAAAACAACACATAAGCAAAACAAAACAATGAGCAAATTCAAGCTAGGGAAATGAGGCAGGCATGGCAAGGCATGGAGCAAAAATGATGGGGGGTGGGGGGGACGTGCTACGGGGATGGGAACGAAACCAACCAAACAGAACGGGGGGACAGAAGGTCTTCAAAGAGCCCGGGCGCGGGGCCCCGGGGGGCAGCGGGGGCTGCGCGGGGCCCGGCAATGCTGCATGTTCCACCTGACACACACGGGGGACACTCACACTGCTGGCTCGGGTCCGTGTCCGTGGTCAGCTTCACATAGTTGGACGGGAAGAGCCCCACGTGGCCGTTGACCTCCCCCTTCCACCAGTCGGGGTCCTCCCTGTTGAGCACGTTGATGATCTGGCCCTTGTTGAAGGCCAGCTCGTCGTCGTTCTGGGCGCTGTAGTCGTACATCCCGATCACCTGGCACACTGCAAGGGACAGGGGTCACCTGGGGGCTGCGGCCACCCCCACGGGCACCCTGCTGGCCAGGACCCCCTCTGATCCACCCCTGCCCTGCCCAGACCCCCAACAATCCCAGCCTGGGCATCCCTGGCAGCGGTGCCCAAACGCTCCTGGAGCTCTGGCAGCCTCGGGGCCGTGCCCATTCCCTGGGGAGCCTGGGCAGTGCCCAGCACCCTCTGGGGGAACAACCTTTCCCTGCTCTCCAGCCTGAGCCTGCCCACACGCAGAGGTCACCTCTGGACACTGCCCATGGCTCAGGGCAGCTACAGGACCCTGCAGTGACCTGAGCCCACCCTGCCCCTGCTGTGCCCACCCCGGGGCTCAGCTCAGCCCCACCCAAACTGACTCCAGGGGTTTAAAATTCCCAAAGAGTTTCATGGAATCCCAGCAGGGTTTGGGTTGGGAGGAACCTTAAAGCCCATCCAGTGCCACCCCTGCCATGACAGGGACACCTTCCACTGTCCCAGGCTGCTCCAACCTGCCCTGGAACCCCCCACCAGGACTGGTCAATGGACAGGAAAATCTGGGACACATTCAAACTTCCACTATTGGAAGCTGCATAGTCCAAAAGAAAGCCAATGGTGATGTCCTTGTTGTGCCACCGAGGTTTTCAGAACAAAAAAATCTTGGAAAATACGAGAGAAAATGAACAGAACTGGACAAAAAGCATCCCAGGCCATCCAGGCTGCTCTGCTGGCACGCCAGGACCACTTCCAGCAGTGGATTTTCTATTTCCCTGCAGTGGAACTCATCCAATCTCAGAATACAGCTGGTTCTGCTCACTTCTGACAAAGCACTTTCCTGAATTCTCTAAAGCAGCAGGACTGTTTAGTTAAATAAATAATCCCCTCTATTTCTCTGCTATTCTCTCTTTGCCAGGCCACAGGGCTTCTAGTTTTTCCCACCAGACACCAGACTTCTATTAATGAGCCTTGCTGGCAGTTTCTCTCCAGTGGATTAATCCTAAAATTTGCTTTTATTTTCATCCTTGTACCGAGCCAGCAACTTATTTCAATTTGCCAAACAGAGAGCTTCTCTCTCTTTTTTTTAAATTACAGTTTAAATTAAGATTTTGATGTTCTGCAGGCAATGCAAAAAGTGCTAAAAAAGTTTATTCTGTAAAATTTAGCACGTGGGAAAAGTCCCAGATTGTCAAACCTGAAATAATTTCAAAAATACATTAAAAAATCTCACCATATTTCCACGTAAAAGTTTGTGTCTTAGTGCTGAGTTACCATTTTAAACCTAAATTCATGGGGCTTTAGAGAAGGCATTTTCTGGATCTTTGTGACAACCATCAGAGGGGCCAGTCAGCACCAGCTCCACAAACACAGGATCATGGAATGTCATCTGGAAAGCCCCTTCCAGGCCAGCCCACGCTGGGATTCTATGGAAATGTTCATGTTCTGTGGCCCCTGGGTCCTTTCATAACCCTGAAAGTGCAGGAGGAAAGCTCCCTCCCTCTCCATGGGGGGTTTGTCCCACCTCACCTCGGGACAAAGGGGACGTTCTGCAGGAGAGGAGCCCCTGGATCCTCCTGAGCCTCTCCAGCTCCTGTGCCACAGTCAGTGCAGGGATGGGGTGGTTTGGGGGATGGAGGAGCACCCCAGAGCTCCTGTCCCACAGTCAGTGCATGGATGGGGTGGTTTGGGGGATGGAGGAACATCCCAGAGCTCAGAGCTCCTGTCCCACAGTCAGTGCAGGGATGGGGTGGTTTGGGGGATGGAGGAACACCCCAGAGCTCCTGTCCCACAGTCAGTGCATGGATGGGGTGGTTTGGGGGATGGAGGAACATCCCAGAGCTCCTGTGCCACAGTCAGTGCAGGGATGGAGTGGTTTGGGGGATGGAGGAACATCCCAGAGCTCAGAGCTCCTGTCCCACAGTCAGTGCAGGGATGGGGTGGTTTGGGGGATGGAGGAACACCCCAGAGCTCCTGTCCCACAGTCAGTGCA
>VWZT01012686.1:64234-79388 GCA_013397055.1 Pachycephala philippinensis | reverse complement strand
AGCTCCTGTGCCACAGTCAGTGCAGGGATGGGATGGTTTGGGGGATGGTGGAATGTCCCAGAGCTCCTGTCCCACAGTCAGTGCAAGGATAGGATGGAGTAACACCCCAAAGCTCAGAGCTCCTGTGCCACAGTCAGTGCAGGGATGGGATGGTTTGGGGGATGGTGGAATGTCCCAGAGCTCCTGTCCCACAGTCAGTGCAAGGATAGGATGGAGTAACACCCCAAAGCTCAGAGCTCCTGTGCCACAGTCAGTGCAGGGATGGGATGGTTTGGGGGATGGTGGAATGTCCCAGAGCTCCTGTCCCACAGTCAGTGCAAGGATAGGATGGAGTAACACCCCAAAGCTCAGAGCTCCTGTGCCACAGTCAGTGCAGGGATGGGATGGTTTGGGGGATGGTGGAATGTCCCAGAGCTCCTGTCCCACAGTCAGTGCAAGGATAGGATGGAGTAACACCCCAAAGCTCAGAGCTCCTGTGCCACAGTCAGTGCAGGGATGGGATGGTTTGGGGGATGGTGGAATGTCCCAGAGCTCCTGTCCCACAGTCAGTGCAAGGATAGGATGGAGTAACACCCCAAAGCTCAGAGCTCCTGTGCCACAGTCAGTGCAGGGATGGAGTGGTTTAGGGGATGATGGAGGGACACCCCAGAGCTCAGAGCTCCTGTGCCGCAGTCAGTGCAGGGATGGAGTGGTTTAGGGGATGATGGAGGGACACCCCAGAGCTCAGAGCTCCTGTGCCGCAGTCAGTGCAGGGATGGAGTGGTTTAGGGGATGATGGAGGGACACCCCAGAGCTCAGAGCTCCTGTGCCGCAGTCAGTGCAGGGATGGAGTGGTTTAGGGGATGATGGAGGAACACCCCAGAGCTCAGAGCACCCCACCCCGCCCAGCTGAGGGCACAGCACGGGCACAGGAGCCAGGGCACAGGTGCCAGGTGCTCCCAGGGCTCACCTGAGGGTGCTGCAGGCTTGGGCAGCTCGGTGGGGGTGCTCTTGCTGGTGCCTGGGCTCAGCAGTTTGACGTAGTTGGCCGGGAACCAGCCGATCTGGCGCTTCTTGCCGCGGGCCTGCGGAGACACGGCGCTGCTCTCCCTGGGCCTCGGGCACGCCAAGGCAGCCAGCATCTCAGCTGACAGCATCTCAACAATTCGCTATCTTAGCATAGCAAAGTGGGTTTTATGAGGAAAAACTCAGCTTTTTCTGTGGCACTAGCTGGATATTGTAATATTATCATACAATCTTATTACTATTTCTAATTAAATGCCTGTTCGTGACGTAAAGAATTACATTTGAATAGATCCCCAGATTGTAACAGTTTAAACAGAGATTAAGAATCCAAATTACCTTTTTTTCTTTTACAGAAACGTATGCAAGCGTTTCAATCCCTTGTGTCACCAAAGCAGGAAACCTCATCCTGTTATTTCCCCAAATCCAATGTCCATTGCAAATCAAATCCATAAAAATTCCTTACAGTAAGAAAGGTTCTTCCAAAACTGTGAATCCCAGCTTCTAAATCTATATCAAGAATGATTTTAACTGTTTATTCTCCGTCTGTGTTAGAATAAGGTTGGCATTTTGAGCAGGGAGAATTTTGCCTTTTAAAAACAGATTAATGTTAACTTCGGTGAAAAAAAAGTCATCTAATGGATTTACTATTCTTTAACTACTTTCTTCCCTGTCTAAGTCTTTACTAAAAAGGAAAACACTTGATCTAAAGTGTATTTAGATCATTTAAGAGATTTTTGAATCCTGCATTAAAGCAGCAATGTAATGCTTAAAACATTTGCCTTATTTTCCCTTCACTCTGACCCCCAAGTGTGGAACAGGAGAATTAAAAGAACAGAAATGGGATTGCTAACAAAGTAAAACCCAATTGTAAAACCCCATGTAAGACATCAAAGTATTCAAAGTTACATGTGAGTATTTACACAACCATAATCTAATTGGTTTAGAGCCTCACAGCAGCTGCTCAGTGATAACTGTGGCAGCTCTTGCTCAGAGAAGTTTCTTTTCTGTCTTAAAATACATTTAATGGAGACTCTTTAAAGCTAAAAGTTACCAACAGCATCAAGGTTAGTGAGAGCAATAACCCAAAGGAATCCTGGAAGAGGATTTCCCCACAAAAGATGAAAAAAAAGATCACCAGGAAAGGCAAAAGGGGCAAGTACAAAGTGGAAAAAATAACTGAATTAGTCTGAGATCTGCACTGCACAAACAAATCAATGGCATTTTTCCATCTCCTATGTCCTGCTAAAAACCCCAAACAGAACCTCCTTCAGTGGGACCAAATTGTGATGTTCTACTCTTAAATAAAACACCTGGGAGGATCCAAAGCAGCCAAAGCAAGGCCTGATCTCCCCTCCCTGCTGAGGGCTCTCCAGGGAAGCACCCAAGGGAGGGATTTCCCACCCACTGCTCTCCTGCCCCCAGGTTACCCCAGGGATGGCACGGGGTGTGCATCCTTGGAAGGGTGTTTTATTGGGAGCTGCTGCACTGCACAACGCTGGCCAATTTATTTATCATCAACACATTCAGCAATCTGAACTACTAAAAATTAACAAATTTTCTCTATGTGGAATTTTACTAGGAAAAAAAAAAGGAACTAACTTGGAGCTCTCCTTCCCACCAACCACCTGGATTCTTCTTTCTGATGAGAATCAACTGGCCAGGAGCAAGAGTCAGCTGTTCTGGGCCCGTTGCTGTGTAAGAGGCAATAACTTGGGCAATTTCTGTTGAAGCAGAGGAGAAAAAAAAGATTAATTTGAAAAAACCTGAACATTTTTTATCCATCATTATTCTGCTACAACACTGTGGTATTTTTTTTTCTCTATAAAATTGTCATGGATTTGTGTATTTCCATGAATACATGAGGTAGTCGCAAAATAAATGAGAGGTTCAGAGCACTACAGGAATAAATAAGTAATAAACCAGAGGTGCAGGAGCTCTAGGGTAGGAGATCAGAANGAATACATCTTTGGACTGACTCCCTAAGAAGAGGAGACACACCAATGACAATACAGTGAAATTGCACCAAGAGGTGCAAATTAAGGCTGGCAGAAAACTTTTCACCACCTGACCCAAAAATGAATGTTTTCCAAATGCAGCAAACAGGATTGATGTGGGAATCTCTATTCCATGGAGGTTCTCACAGAACAGGTGCTTTGTTTGGTCCCTCCCAGCACGAGGGGACACTGGGAGCTCACAATTCCAGGAAATTACCCAAAGTAGATGGTGGAGCTCTCTCTGCTTTACAGAGATTGTGGAAGGGCAGGGAATCATTTTGGTCCTCACAAAGTCTCACAGGGTTAACCCACATTTGGATCCAACTGGAGCTGACAGGAGCTGCAGGAATTTTGGTGTCCTCCCAAAGTCAGGCTCAGTCCCGTGACCAAACCACGTTTAACACACACAAAGTGGTGTTAGTGCTGCTGAACCTTCCCTGGGGGATCCCAGGACAGGAACTCAGCCCTTAGGGATTCATTCCCAAGGCAGCTGGAGGCACAGGAATCCATAAACCCTGGAAGGTTGGGGACTGAGGGAGGGTTTGGTGCAGGGAAGATACAAAGAGAGGTGAGGGCCAACATGGAAATGATCAAATGATTGACGTGAAGTTTAGAAGGAAAGGAACATTAGGAAAATCAAAAATTATCAGAGAAGCATTTGAGATACAAGTGAGCAGCATGAGGAGGATGAGGAACAGAGGGATGAGGAGCAATCCAAATGGCACAGGGATCACCTGTGGCAGAACCTCCCTTGGGATCCGTGAGCAGGGAGAGGCAGGGACAGGGGGAGCCAGGCAGGTGATGGAAAGGCCTGGAGCTGAGCTATAAAAGTGCTTTAAACACAGATCTGAGATTAGCACACAAATTCAGGGAATCATGGAATGGCCTGGGTTGGGAGGGACCTCAAAGCCCATCCAGTGCCACCCCTGCCATGGCAGGGACACCTTCCCCTGTCCCAGGCTGCTCCAAGCCCCAGTGTCCAGCCTGGCCTTGGGCACTGCCAGGGATCCAGGGGCAGCCACAGCTGCTCTGGGCACCCTGTGCCAGGGCCTCCCCACCCTCCCAGGGAACAATTCCTTCCCAATATCCCATCCAGCCCTGCCCTCTGGCACTGGGAAGCCATTCCCTGGGTCCTGTCCCTCCAGCCCTTGTCCCCTGTCCCTCTCCAGGTTTCTTAGCTGTGAAAGCAGAAGGCAGAAGAAGGAATTTCTAAGTAAAATACAGCAGGTGCTGCCAGGAGAGTGAAAGGTTTAAGCAGAGAAAAGCCAAGAGCAGAGTCTGTCCCGGGCAAGGCCAAGGATTTGTTGGGCAGGGAACAAGGCTCTGCTGCTGGAAAGGCTGCAAGCTCCCTGCATTTGCAGGATTTCCACAGAATCCCATAGATCCCTCCACACCAGAGCCACTGAGGAGACAAAATGAACAAACAAACGAATGGTGGGGATTTGTGAAAATCGGGAAACCGTCCCTTGCTACCACAGCAGTTACAAGATTCAGTAGGTCACAATGGAGGAGCAAAAACCTTATACTTTGTCTCTCTCAGAACAAGAAATGCCTCATTTTTGTCTACAAAATGTGGTTCACAAGGCTTTGGGTATCCCACATCCTCCTCCCCCAGCCAGCAGCACAAAGGAGCTTTACTGGGGACTGTGTGTTAATTAAACAAGTTACAACACAAATGACAAGTTTCACATTCAGCTCTTGCAGCTCACAGAAAAGCAGAAAGTTAAGAGAAAAGCATTCAGAAAATAAAAGGTTAAAATAAAACAACCCAGAAATGGGTTTCATTCTTCATTCCATGAAGGGCTTTTAAATTTTGGTTTTTTAAGTATTGGATTACTGAGAAGAGACCTGAGAACCCTTTCCAGGGCCTAAAGGGGCTCCAGGAGAGCTGGAGAGGAACTTGGGACAAGGGCTGGAGGGACAGGACACAGGGAATGGCTCCCACTGTTCTGCTGAGCAATCCATCAGGAAGTTTACATTCATTTTTGAGCAAGCAGATTTTATTCTCTAGCTATGTGTTATTTAGTGATTGACAGGCTAGAACAATTAGAGAGGATGAATTCTTTTATTACAATTACATTATTTATTCACTGCATTTATTCCAGTTATTTTATAATGGATTTCATCAGTGCAAACTACTCCAAGATGACCAAGAGCAAACAGACTTTATTTTCATGAAAAAGGTTTTGTTGCCATTGAATGAAACACTTAAGAACAGAGAGAAGGTGCTGTCACAATATTTGACTCACCAGGTTTCTTCCCTAAGCTTCCTGTTTTCCCAGCTGCTCCTGGAGCCTTGAAATGGAGAACAAGATGCAAGTTTAGCACTCAGGTTTCTTTCTTCAGTACATGAAAATGATTTACAAAACTTCATCAATACACTCAACAAGCATGGGAGTCAAAAACCCACAGGAAATTCTGTTCTTACAGAAATTCTTAATATTTTAGATGGCAATAAATATCTGGCAATAAATACCAAGCATGAAGTGGAAGATTTGTTAATGCAGAAGTGCAGACTTTTATTCCCTTTCATGGGCTGCAAATAGCAAAGTATACCCCATTTGTAATCCCAAAGGACACCCCATTTGTAATTCCAAAGGATATCCATTTGTAATTCCAAAGGATATCCATTTGTAATTCCAAAGTACACCCCATTTGTAATTCCAAAGTACACCCCATTTGTAATTCCAAAGTACACCCCATTTGTAATTCCAAAGCATATCCCATTCAAATTGCAAATCCATGTATCTACAGAATAGGAATTCTGTCAAGGTGAGCTAAAACAAAAAGAGAAGTTTTCATCCCTCCAAATAGCTGGATTGCAAATATTCCTGAGAAACTCCCTGCACCCAGAGGGTGAGATGAAGGATGAACATCAGCATCCAGGCCAAGGGATTGGCAAGCAAAGCCTTTGAACAGCCACCAGAAATCCAGCAAAACCTGAGATCAGTGCAGTTCCTGCCTCCTAAATAATTCCTGCAGTTTCCTCCCAGGCCACTGACAGTTTTATGTCCTGCAGTAAAGAGGTTTGAGGTGGATACAGCAACTTAAATCTAAACTGTACTGTGGCCAGAAATGCTGGGGAATCATAAATGTCCTCCTGCCTTCGACATTTCCCCCTCCCTCAACTTCACCTTCTTGATCCTCCTTACAAACTTGGAGCCAACATCAAATGACCTGAAGGTTCCCACAGAATCCTAATTCCTCTGTGGAAAAGTAGAGTTTCCTCCTCCATATCCTCCCTATCAACTGATGCTTTGAAAACTTGGGGATGCTGGCAGAAACTAAACTGAGGAGGAACTGAAGAACAGCTCAATGGCTGAGAGAAAAGGGCCATTCAAACCCATGTGTGGGCTTTGAGTCCCCTATAAAATGGGTTATCAGATATGTTTTTTTGATGTCCCAGTGCTCCTTTCCTGTCACTGTCAGATTATTAAGTTACACCCCACAAGAGCAGCAAATCTTCCTTCCCTCCCTGGATTCCTTTGGTTCTCCTCAGTTCTGCAGCCTCCCCTACACCACTGTGAGCTGTGTTCACACAGCAGGGCTGGGAAAGCCCCACACAGGGATCAGGCGCAAATCCCAGTGCAGGTCTGGGCACAAGGGAGGATGCTCCCGACAGCCCCACAGAGGGGGATGGAATGGGGGGAACCAAAGGACTGACAGGGTGATCCCAGGAATTCATTCTGCTCTGGGAGTGTTTCTGGCAGAGGAACACCCTCTGCCCTCCTCAGGAAAGAACAAGGGACTGGACCTTCAGAGAACACCCTCCTCCCAAATATCCCTTGGTCAGCATCCATGCTGCTGGATTAGAAGCACATGGACAGATCAAACAGGCTGGGACATTGACTTTACTGTGAAACACTGAGAGATGATTTTAAAATAGAAACTTCAAAATCACCTTGACCAGACTGAGTCTGAATTGTGGTTGAGGATTCTCTGAATCCTCAGTGAAAAAGCAGAAGAAACATATGGAGAAGTCCTACAACACTTCAATAAATAACTAAATTAATAAATAACGCATTTAGGATGGTCCCAATTTCTGGCCCACTCAGGAGATGGAGAAGCATTTCCTGAAAACACACCAGCGAGGACAAACCCTGTTCTATCTCCCCCTGCACACCTGGGACACTCACTAAACCTCTGAGGGGATTTTGTGACAAGGGATGAAGTCTCCTGGACCAGCAGAGCAGAATTGGCTTTGTCAGTTTAATAAGCCCCAGCAGGGACTTGCCAATTGTGTTGTGCAGCAGGACCCTTCAAATCCTGCCTTGATCCATTCAGGGATTATTTTCTGACCTTTAATGCAAAGTTTTATAGCCAGAGATGTGTTGTAATTGTCGTGTTTCCAAGCCCCCATGAGCTCCATCCCCACAGAGGGAATTCTCCCCAGTGTCCAGAATAAAACCCTGTTCCACTCTGTGTCCATCCACCTGACCCTGAGAGAAACCCTGAGAATGGAGCATTGTGCCACTGCTCCTTTGAAGAACAAAGGCTTTCCCACCTTTTTAATCAGCTGAAGCTTGAAGGAGCAGGGAATGGTTTATTTTAGCACCCTGAGGGGAATGGGCACAGCCTGGCACAGAAGAACAGATTAAAAAAATTCTTCTGCTGTAGAAACCATTGAGATTTTAAGTCATTTCTAGAAACTCTGCCCTTGCTGCTGAAAGATCACCCCTGCTTTTCTTTGGGCCTGTCAATAGTGCAGAACACATTAAATTATTTCTCTTTTCAGAACATTTTCCACCCCAGGCAGCTGTCCAAGCACAGCAGCACCTCTGAGTGACCAGAGAGCCAGGACTGTGAAATCCTCTGCAAAAACTGGCTCTGGGAGCAGGCTGGAGAGCAAAACCCAATCACCCACTTGGAGCCAGATCCGTGTCCTGCAGGCACAGGAACCCTGGGATGAAAACAGCATCCCAGGAGCGAGAGCTCCAGCAGCTCTGGGCTTTTTCCTCCCTCTCTCATCAAGATTTGAGCTGAAGGTGGGATTTTCACCAGCACAAAGGGCACTTGGAGCACTTTTGGGTGAAGTGCACTGAGCTGGTGCAGCCCCAGACAAGCTGAGGTCACAGAAACACCAAACTGAGCTGAGTAAAGGGGCACTCAGAATTGAACACCTGAGCTCTCCACAAGGATTTGCCAACAGTGCCCCAATCCCATCTCTCCCAGGGGCTGCAATACTAAACATCACTCACTACAAGTTTTTCCATCCTGTCCCAGAGGATGTGGTTGGAATTTCCTGACACTCCAGAGATTCCCTCTTGAAAGGTTTCCTACAGCTGCAGATTTCACTGCAGGTTTTATCCTTTGGCTTTTCCACAGCAGGAATGGTTTTAAGGAGTGACCCTGCTCAGGCTCTGTGTTGCAGAGTCTTATACTGAGTTCTTGTGCATTACCACCCAGATTCCCCAAAATCCATTGATTTTTATTTATTTACCTTTAATCCCCCACTATTCCAGAGACATAAACCAGAATCCTTCTCATCAGTTATGTACCCAACTCTGACTCTAAGCTAATTCCTACTGGTAGATAAATTATCCTTTCAAACCATATAAACGAGAAAACATCTCTATTTAGAATGCCTAAAAAGAAAGCAAAAAAAACTAATATGGACGTGTTCTATGGAATTATTTCAGAATAAAAAGAGATGAAACAGAACCTCCATTATTCAGTCAAAAACTGTCAGATAAATACAGTAGTTAGCAAAGTTTGGGTGCAAAATTTGTTTTCCTTGATTGCAAGAAACGATAGGAAAAAATAGAATAGACTGAAACATTACTCCGTGGATTTTTGGGTTTTTTTAAATAATGACAGTAAGATCCAGCTCAGTCATTAAGAACTTACCAGGGCAATAAAATAATCATGGCTATTCTGATCAGTGTCTACAAAACTGCTAAGGGCACTATCAATGCAGGCATTATTTTAACAGATGATTCCCCAAGTTATTTATGATATTAAGTTGTAAAATGCAACTATTGTTGTTATTGTCATTGTTTTTCCTTTCCAATCTCAGTCAGTAAATCTGCAACGTATTTTTATTTCCCTTAGGATGCCCTGCCTTGCAGCTACCACTACAACCCCAAAGAAAACATTTCTCTACCTCAGAATCTTTGAGTCTCACATAATTAGATGGGAAAACTCCTGATTTATCACCCAGCGTTCCCGTCCACCAGTCACCATCTTTCTTTGTCACCAGGATCAGGTCACCTTGTTGGAAAGTGAGGTCTCCCTGCTCCGAGCTCTCGTAGGTGTACATGGCAATGTACTCTGCAAAAGGGAAATACAGCACATGGCAAACTCCTGAGAAACCCTCAGGGATCCTCTGCAAAACCTCACCAATGTCAGGGGCTAGGCACAAGGCAAATTTATTATTTATTACTCATGGAAACATCAATATTTATGAATAAAATTGTATCTATCAGAACTGAATAGGATCTGTCAAAAGGCTGCCTCAGGGGGGTTTTGTATATGATTTGCTATTATCATTAAAATGTACATAAATCATTCATTTGGATATTAAACATGTTTCCCAGTGGTTTCTGGTTTGTGCTGATGAGTGGAATTTTCAGAGTTTGGGATGCAAAGTCCACACACCTTAAAAATCACCTTCTGCACATGAGCTCTTCTTCAATCCTCTCAACAGAAGATGTTAAATCCCTGCTTTATGATTTCTCAAAACCACAGCTTTTTTGAAGTGTTTAAACAAAAGCTGTGTTCCTTTTTAATACGAACACAACACCTGAGATGTCCCACCTGTGACAAGGTTCTGCATGTCCACAATTCCTTCTCCTCAAATATGAGGAAAACCAGAACAAGGTGATCTTTAAGGTCCCTTCCAACCCAAACCACCCTGGGATTCTATGGAATATTTAGTGAGCAAGAGCAGCTGTACTTTGAAATAATTGATTATCTCCCTTTTCTCTGCTGTTCCCTCCTTTCAATTTCTGTGGTGCTCATGCCAGAGGCAAATTAAATGTAAATGTACCTAAAACTGTACCTGGAACTGCAGTTACAAATTTCAGGTGTGCTGTAGGGATGATGCACAAACGTTCCTGTAACCTACATTTAGATTTATTGATTTCCTCTCCCTATGATTTAATTAACCTTTAGCTGACTCTGCACTGGAGGGGATTAAGAGTTAAGGCAGCTCATGTGGGGACATTCCCCTCCAGCTGAGGGGTGGCAACAGCCAGGAATTCCCCTTTTAAAACCCTTCAGAAAAATATCTGATAATTCTGTGTCTGTGCCCCAGGCTCCACCTCTAAAATGGATCTGACCATAAGGATCCCAATATTCTATAAGTGACCATCACTGCCTTAATGAAGAGCTTTAATGAAACATTGGGAATGAGCTTTGGGGGACATTGAGACATTTACCAATTCCTGACATCATGAACAGATGTGCTTATTGGGCCCTCTGTAAAAACCCATTCCAGATCAGAAAATGTTACCCAAATAATGGCAAAAAAAAAAAAAAAATAGAAATATTGGGAACAGTACAAACTACAAAAGATACTTTCCTATCTTTTGTGATACGTCAAATTATTCCTTCTATATACACAAAATACATAAATGGCTACTCTAAGAATAATTCTCAATTATTCCAGAGGCAAACTGATTTACACTTGGATTTTACCACCACTTGAACATCACAATCTGGTTCTTGACTTTGGCACAAAGCAGAGTTCTCGTGTTTAATGCCAGAGCAAGAGGCTCCCATCCAGGACTCACCTTCCCCTGACATCGCTGCCTTGGCTGCTGGGGATGCTACTCTTTTCAGACTAGCAGGACTTTCTGAGGAACCAGAATCCATGCTTTAGAAGAAAATAATGGTTATTTAAGAAATCCAATCTCTTCAGAAAAATTATTATATTTTAAAGTCAAAAGTGCACGTGCACGCACAAGCAACTCCCTGGGTTTGAAAAGAAGAGACAGTAATGTGGAAAATAAAGTTTTGAATCCAGTGGCCTGTCATGGTCACATTTAAGCAACTGCCTTAAATACAGAATTTTCTGCATCTCCTCTTTTTCCTCAGGGAAAAAAAATTATCTAAAATCGTTCTCATTTGTATTCCTAATGCTAATGTTGCCTTCACATTACACAAAATGAGATTTTAAATGTTTAATCCTCCAAGAATAATGAGAAGTGATGTAGATTTGAGGAATACCTTTTAATTCTGGGGAGAGAGAAGCTCTGACTTACACAGCTGTACTTCATAAAGTCCAATACACTCATTTCTCAGTTGCCAGTCACATAAAATTAAGAAGGTTAATTAATCTGTTGTTGGTGAGGCAAGACCCAAGGAGAACTGAGGTCAGTTTTCTTATTGCTGACACAGACTTTCAGGATTGGAAGTCAAAACCCTCCAGATAAAAAAAGGCCCTTTTACAGGACAGGACTTTGAAATTCAAGTGTGCAGCTCTTCCTATTTCCTTCTATCCCAGTAGAGAAGTAAAGGACAGGAAAAGCAAACAAAATACCTCGTTGACTTCCTAATGGGGCCTGAAATGAGCTTCACATAGGATTTGGGAAACCAGCCCTTCTGTCCCTGCACCTCCCCAAACCACCACATGTCCTGCTGCTCCAGCACTGTGATCACATCGTTCTTGTTGAAGTTCAGGTGGTTGTCTTTTTTTGCTCTCCAAGGATACAGAGCTTGTGCTTGAAGCCCCTCCACTTTTTCACCCTTCAAAAAGAGAGAGAGAGAGGAGTCAGTCACGCTCCACCTTTCATCAAGAAAGCTGCTTAGGGAATTATATTCTTAGGCTGCTTAGACAGCAATAAATACAGACTTTCTCTCAACTAAAGCATCAATTAAACTTCCAAAGTAATTCCAGAAATGTTTACAGCCCTGCTGCATTTCTGTCTGTTAACACATCATCAAGATTAAATTAATTACTTTCACAATTAAGATACACATGTAATAAACCCTTGTGAAGCTGCTTTGGCAAGACTTAAGAGTCCATTTTATGGAAAATGATGCTTTGTTGCACGTTATTCATGGCACATTCCAATTTCTTTTTGCTCTGAAGTAGATATTTAGCACTTTCCAGAACACACGAGCTCCCAAGAACAGTTTGTTGTTCCACTGAGGAAAAGGAAATGCCTGAACAGATGGACAGAATTCAGCTGGGAAGCTCTGCCACTGCTGTTCCCCGTAACCACATAACCCACCTGGGAGTGAAGGTTTTCATGGGAGCCAAGAAAGCCCCAAGGAAGTGACCCAAAACTGGACCACCAAAATCTAAAAAAGCCATCCCAGAACAGCAAACCAGAAACTGCTTTGTGTTAAACCCTGCCCCAGATGTTGCCACTGGATCAAGGATCCATAGAATGGCCTGGGTTGGAAAGGACCTTAAAGCCCCTCCAGTGCCACCCCTGCCATGGCAGGGACACCTTCCCCTGTCCCAGGGTGCTCCCAGCCCCAGTGTCCAGCCTGGCCTTGGGCACTGCCAGGGATCCAGGGGCAGCCACAGCTGCTCTGGGCACCCTGTGCCAGGGCCTCCCCACCCTCCCAGGGAACAATTTCTTCCCAATATCCCATCCAGCCCTGCCCTCTGGCACTGGGAAGCCATTCCCTGGCTCCTGTCCCTCCAGCCCTTGGGAATTGTCTCTCTCCATGTTTCCTGTGGCTCCTTCAGGCCCTGCAAGGCCACAGTGAGCTCACCCCAGAGCTTCTCCTCTCCAGGCTGAACAATCCCAGCTCTCGCAGCCTTTCCTCCCAGCAGAGCTGCTCCATCCCTCTGCTCATCCTGGTGCCTCCTCTGGGCTCTCTCCAGCAGCTCCACGTCCTCCCTGTGCTGGGCTCCAGGGCTGGGGCAGCTCTGCAGGTGGGACCCTCCCTATCACCCCTCCTGGAAGAGCTCAGCTATCTCAGGTGAGTGTTTTAATGCACAGTTGAGGTTCACACTTTGCTCTCCGAGCCTCTGTGCTGGCTCAAAACATTTGAGTGAGGCCAGGAGCTCACCTGGCCCAGGACAGGGGAGGGGGATGAGCCTGTGACAGTGGCAGGGGTGAAGGCCGAGCGCTGCCGGAGCTGCCCCGTGCTGGGCACGGTCAGGGAGGGCTGAGCTGCCCAGGCATCCCAGTTATCACTCTCTGGCTTCTCACTGGTGTTTGTTGGCCAGCTGGAAAAAAAAAGAAAAAGAAAAGAATGATGTAATTCCTACTGTTTTTAACGGTAGGAAGAGAAAAAACTAATGCAGAACAAATATATCTACACTCTACATTATTTCTTTTCATGAGTATCCATGAGCACCGTGACTCCAGGTGCAGCAGTACAATCAAACACTGGTTAGCCACAACTTTATCTCCAAAGGCAACCCCCAAACTGAGCTCCTTGTCCTTGCCACTGAAGGAAAGGTTTTCAGTTCATTTCTTAGCTGTGAAATTTATCCCAACAAACAGAAGTTCAAGCAGTGCAGGCTGCATTACACAAAGTGGAAAGAGAAATAAAAATAATTAATCATTCTTTCCAAAACTGGTTTGAAATCTTCCCACCTGCATATTACTGACCTCTCACATCTCTTTCCTTTAGACACAGATTCCCAGAATGTTTGGGTTGGGAGGGACCTCAAAGCCCATCCAGTGCCACCCTCTGCCATGGCAGGGACACCTTCCACTGTCCCAGGCTGCTCCAAGCCCCAGTGTCCAGCCTGGCCTTGGGCACTGCCAGGGATCCAGGGGCAGCCACAGCTGCTCTGGGCACCCTGTGCCAGGGCCTCCTATTGAGATATCAATTTATAGATAGGGATTTCATGGCCAAAGGATAAGGAATTGCAGTTGATAAAAGTGCCCAGTGTACTGAGTTAAGACATTCAGGGAAGGATGGGAGTTCAAGTTCAAATTCCATCAGCCTTACTGATGTTGTGATCAGGAACTAAATCACCTTTTCATGTTTTCTCTGCCATTAGCATATTATACATAAGCAAGCTGGAAGCCTTCGATAAGGCTTGGTGGCAACTAATGCAGGAGAAAGGGATTTGGGAGGCTCCAGTATCTGAAGGGGCTCCAAGAGAGCTGGAGAGGGATTGCTCATTAGGAACAGGAGTGGCAGGGCAAGGGGGAATGGGTTCCCACCAAAAGAGGGGAAATGTGTCATATTGGGAAGGAATTGTTCCCTGGGAGGGTGGGGAGGCCCTGGCACAGGGTGCCCAGAGCAGCTGTGGCTGCCCCTGGATCCCTGGCAGTGCCCAAGGCCAGGCTGGACACTGGGGCTGGGAGCAGGCACTGGATGGGCTTTGAGGTCCCTCCCAACCCAACCAGTCTGGGATTCTGTGGTTCCAAGGGAAGTGAACACCTTGGGATTTCCACCATGCCCACACCCTCACTCGGGGATGTCTCCTGCTCTTGCTGTCCCCAGGCAGGTGTGACAGGAGCAGCCTCAAGTCCCATGGGGCTGCAATTTTAACTGATTCCTACAGAAAGCATCTTTCATTTCAAGGAAGGTCTTTTTAGTTTGCTCTCTGGCTCCTGTGTTCAGTGCCAGTTCCAAAGGACCCCGCACCCTGACATGCTCAGCAGCACCCAAACCTACGTGGAGCTGAAGTCTGCCCAGTTGTTGGCCGCTGCAGGAGCCTCAGGAGGGGCAGGGGCTCCCAGGGGGGTGGAGGTTTCCTGCACAGACACTTTGGGAGCAGCAGAGGGCTCAGACGCTGGCTTGGCAGAGGCTGGAACTTCACTGTCCGGAATTTTCTCTGCATAGTTTGCAGGGAACCATCCAGTTTTCCCCTTCAGTTCTCCACCAAGCCACCCCGGCTCTCCAGTCTGGCTTTCATCCACCTGCAGACACAGGAAGTTACAGAGTTAAGAAACACACCATACAAAAAGAAATTTTACTGAAAACAACCCATCTCCTCCACAGTAATGAACCTTTTGCAATGCAAGAGGGCTTGACAATCAGTTTTTCTTTTTTTTTCTCCCAAGCTAAAATCACAGAATCATGGAATGGCTGGGGTCAGAAGGGACCCTAAAACCTGTCTTGTTCCACCCCTGCCATGGGCAGGGACACCTTCCACTGTCCCAGGCTGCTCCCAGCCCCAGTGTCCAGCCTGGCCTTGGGCACTGCCAGGGATCCAGGGGCAGCCACAGCTGCTCTGGGCACCCTGTGCCAGGGCCTCCCCACCCTCCCAGGGAACAATTCCTTCCCAATAT
>VWZT01012686.1:24398-64159 GCA_013397055.1 Pachycephala philippinensis | reverse complement strand
CTCCCTGTGCTGGGCCCCAGGGCTGGGGCAGCTCTGCAGGTGGGCTCTCACCTGAGCACAGGGGCACAATCCCAATCCCTTTCCTGCTGCCCACACTGGGATGAGCCCAGGGCACGGAGATCCCAGTCTCTGGATGGATCCCAGTCCCTGGACTCCTCAGAGGAGCTGCTGACAAACTCCTTTTCCTCAGGCCATTTGTTGACTCTGTGTCTCCCCCTGGGATTTGCACCCACCCTCCCCTTTTGGTGCAAACCGACCCATTCCTCCTGCATTTTTTGGGTCCTCCTCCTCTCTCAGTCCCTGTCAGCCCAAGGCAATCCCACAAATAAAGGCACTTTGTGCTTGAGCGGTTCCATGTGCTTTTCCTGCAGTGCAGAGCAAAATTTCCACTGCAGCAGAGATGGGAAAGCAGCAGGATGGGAGAGGGAAGGGCAGGCTGAGGGTCTGGGAGAAGGGGATTCCAGCACCCGAGGCTGAATCATGCACACGCGGATCAGAGGCACCCAGCTGCAGCCACCGGGGCAGGAACTGCAATCACCACACAAAGGAAACCAACAGTGCTCAAAAGGCAAATCTGGGTTGTGGAGATGCTCTCAAAAGAGCATCCTCGAGGTGAACCACAGGCATACAGCAACCACTGGGATTCTTCAGGCACAAGGGAAAAAAAAAAACCCAAACGAAAGGTTTTAGACCCATCCAATTAATGCCTCTTCAGGAGAGGGTCTGAAGCTACAATAATCCTAAAACTGCCTATGAGGATACTCAGATTTATGCTTATTCAACCCAATTCAGTTCTCTAAGTACACTCATGAAAAGGCACTTTGAAGAATAATTTAAACTTCATAATTCATATCAGCTCTGCTTTCTTCTTCATATAAAATACAAGTCACATCTGATTTTGCAGTACAGTACTAGAATTTTTAATAAATTCTTTTGAATCTTTTTAAAGCTAATTTGTTCCAATTTCCTTGTATTTTTAGACTCACCATCCACAAGTCCCAACAACAATCCCAGATTATTTTTTTCCAAAATACAATCAGCCTTTAAATGTACACCTGAATAGTGAATTACAGTGTGTGGGAGGTTATTTTTTATGTATTCAACTGTACTTTAGAGCCACAGCTGACAACTCCTTAGTTCTGTGGATCACATAAAGCTGATTGATTCCAACTCCAACGATCAATAACTAAGAAAACTGATGAGAAACTAGAATTTGTTGTAGATTTTTCAGGGAAGAATATCTGTTCCCACACAAAAGCTTGGTTGAGTTACAGCCAGGATTAAAATCAATCTAAATTTACAGTGGAATAAGTTTAAAGTACATTGAAAGGATAAGATAATTAAAAAGTGGGAGAATTAAAAAACCAGAGTAATTCTGTAATCCATGGCACCAGATCCAGATCCTTACTGCTGTCTTTTCCCAGGAGTCAGGCAGAGCAGAGCCCTCCCCAGACTGGCAAATCCTTTACCTTCCTGAATAAATGCCCACCCTGGTTCCTCCAGGCAGGGCTCAGGGTTGGTGCCCAGGATGAAGAGTTTCCACTCTTGGAAAGATCATTCCCAAGCTCTGTTAAAGCCCAGCTCCTGTGACAGAATGAGCTCTGCAGTCCCAGCTCCAGCCAGGATTCCAGCCTGCTCCCAGCCCAGCATTGGGATCCAGCCCCTGTGACAGAATGAGCTCTGCAGTCCCAGCTCCAGCCAGGATTCCAGCCTGCTCCCAGCTCAGGACAGGACCTGCCATGGGTCAGAATTTGGGTTCCAACATGGGAATGCACAATTCACCCACGGCAGAACACATTTACTCCAAGGAACACTGATTTGTGGGACAGGAAGCTCCCAGCTGGAGTTCGGCTCCACTGCAGCTGCATTGATGTCACCAGTCAGCCTCACCTTAACACCGAGCTTGCAAACTGCTGTTTTCCAAGGAAAGGCACCCCCTGGGACCTTTGGAACCACAGGACAAACACGGGAGGGCTGAGGGAGGAGCCCAAAGGCAGCATCAAAAGTAAACCTCGCTCCGGGGTGCCTGAATTACTTTTGATAACGAGCTGTGGTTGTTCATTTGACCCCGGGGGGGTTCAAACCCGAGGAACCGCAGGGAAGCAGCTCTGGTGATGGAAATGGAGCCACTGCAGAGCCTCCCTGGCAGCACTTACCCACTCCCTTCTCACCTCCAGAGGGAAGCAGGGATGCAAAGCAAGGCACGGTTACAACACAGCTCAGCACTGACCCACAGCAGCCTGCTGAAACCCCCCGCTGCAGGCAGCAGGGAGAGCCCCAGCAATCTGCTTTAATTCTGGCCAAAAGTCACTTAGATAAAGACAGCACAGAGGAGTTACCCTGCTGGGGCTGAGGGGGTTACAATCCCAAAAGCAACACATCAAAATACTTAAAGTGGTCTCAAAGTCTCTATTTAAAATACGTGCGGCGCTCCTTAGAACCACATATTTTGGGGGAAAATCTTATTTCCCTGCAAATCTCTCTTTAAAAGTTATTTCAGTGCTCTTTAGAATTGCGTATTTTGGGGAAAATGTTATTTCCCTGCAAATCTCTATTTAAAAATTATTTCAGTGCTCCTTAGAATCACGTATTTCAGGAACAATGTTATTTTCCCTGCAATAAGAGGTATAAATATGTGTAGAGCTCCCTAGGACCACATATTTGAGGAAAAATGTTATTTTCCCTGCAATAAGAGGGATAAATATGTGCAGAGCTCCCTAGAACCACATATTTTGAGGAAAAATGTTATTTTCACTGCAAATCTCTATTTAAAAAAGTGTGAAATGCTTCTTAAAATCGCATCTTTTGGGGAAGTGGTTATTTTCCCAGCAAGTCTGCCCAACAGTGATCACTCTTGCCCACAGAATGACCTGCAAGCCCACACCACCCCTATTTCCCAGGAAAACAAGGCACCCCAGCATTGCCCAGCACCCCCCAGGTCTCCTCTCCCCTTTCCCAGCTGCCTGCCCAGCACCATTCCTGCTGCAGCTTTACAACCTGGTGTATCCTTACTCAGAGTCCTTTACAACCTGGTGTATCCTTACTCAGAGTCCTCAGCAGTGACCCCGGGCCAGGATTCACTTTGGATTTTCCAGAAGCACATTCCAATGTCACAAACACCCAATCAGCAAAAAGCCAAACCAACCCCAAAAAGCTTCAATTTCTCAGAACGGGTTTTTAAAAAATATTAATCCTTACAATTTAGGGGAGTCTACAAAGAGTATTTTTTCCCAAATCCACTGTTACTAAACTGAGCTAAAACGTAAAAGCTCTTAAAATCAATTTCGTTGGGTAGAACACTGTTGGGAATACACCTCCCCCAGTGAACACTATTTAAGAATTTCCCCCAGGAATTTTCATTCTGCGTGTTAAGAACATACTAATGATTAATTAATATTAATATCCACTTAATCCCTGCAGCCATTAACCCCGGAATTATAACTTAGAGAGACAAAAGCAAACATTGCTTCAGAGTGTGACACAACACACTGACCACATCCCTGAAAAATCAGGAATTATTCTGTATGAACACATCTGCAACCAGATTTTTAGGATTTGAAGTTTTCTTTCTTGCCATATAAAATTTAAATCACACATGGCAGAAGGAATGTGAAGGAATTTTCTCACGGAATATCCCAATCCCTGCTTACCATGACGATGTCTCCAGGCTGGATGGTGATCTCATCGTGGCTTCTGGATTCAAAAGGATACAGAGCTCTATAATACACTATTTTTACATCCTCCTGAGCAGAAATGGTTAGAGGAGCTTTCTCTGAGCAAAGGAAACAAACACACAGATACAGAGAGAAGAAATCAAACCACCTTATCTTTAAACACTTGGAAAATGGGGTGAAAGCAGAGACAAGAATCCCCAAACCTGGCAGGGTCTGCAGGAAGTACCTCATCCCCCTTTTATGCAAGGGGAAAGATAAAAAATAATTATTTAAATACAATTTTATTATTTTCTCCTCTAAACAACAGGGAAAATCATAAAATCCCAGAATGGTTTGGGTTGGGAGAGACCTTAAAGCCCATCCAGTGCCACCCCTGCCATGGCAGGGACACCTTCCACTGTCCCAGGCTGCTCCAAGCCCCAGTGTCCAACCTGGCCTTGGGCACTGCCAGGAACTGGGCAGCCTCTCTAGGCAGGATTTAGCCACAAAAGTGATACAATCCTTTGGACAAGTATTTTAATCAGTATTACATTCCCAAACAGCTCTTGTGCGTATCCAAGACACTTAAGAGGGAAGCAGGATTCTCAATAAAGGAAAAATCAGGATACAATGCACAGAAAAAGCTCTCAGCTGAAAGTGACTCTGTGGAGAGCAGAAAAAGGGGGATTAAATTTTAGATTTCAGATCATTTGTCCAGCGAACGAAGGAAGGCAGGAAAGGAAAAGGGTGACTAAATGACATATTGTTCCTACTCTGAAAAATCCCAAGGCATATACCCCACACCAAAGTAAGAACTACAGAAACAGCTTTTGACATCTTGCATCCAGCCCCTTCCAGCTGAGATTCCCCCTTCCCTTGCCCTGCAGCCTCAGAGCTGTGCTTTCCCCTCTGCTGAACACCAGCCTTTTGGGAAGAACAGTGATGCCTAACAGAACCATTTTTGGAGTCTAGAGCTCAATCCACGCATTATTTACTTTAATAAGACTCACAATCCAGCCTTGAACACCACCTTGTTCTGTGTTAAACAGGAAAGAAAAGAGAACTGAGCTGTCCCAGAGCATTCCCTGCTGTTGGACCCTACCTGCGTTGGACCACGGAGCCTGGCCGGGCTTGCTGGGCTCCTGGTGGGGCTGGAAGAGTTTACTCAGCTTCTCCTGCATTTCCTGCTTCCCCTTATCCTCACTTTCCTTCTTCTTGGGTAGTTCTTCCCTTTTTTGCTTGTCATCTTCCTGGATTTTTTTTTGCCACTGAGGTTCCTCCTCCGGCTGTCCCCGCTCCAGCCGCGGTTTGTCCCGCTCCTGGATCCTCCTGGGGGACAATTGGGGGGGGTCAATTCAAAGGAGCCATTAAACCAAAGCCCACCAAACCTTTTGGGTGATCTCCAGCACAAAGTGTCTCTTTAGGGCTTTTCCATGCCCTAGGTTTATTTTGGTGAGTTACCAACCACTCCCCAGCCTCTCCTTACACAACAGTTCCCAGAAATCACAGACTCATGGAATGGTTTGGGTCGGAAGGGACCTTAAAGATCATCTTGTTGCAACCCAAGGTAAGACTCCAAACAGCCAAATAAGAAAGGAAAAAGCAGGAATCAGAACATGTGGCCATCCTTATCCTGATGTTTAGAGTCAAGGAGGAGAAGTATTTGCAAGTTTTACACAGCACTCCAGAGAATTATGGGGAGTATTTCCCATTCCCAACCACCACAGTTAACAGGTCCTTCCCCTCCACCAGAGGAGAAGACATCAAGAAATGAATAAATATCCTGTGCTAGAAACAATTTGCCCCAGTAAAGACAACTCTGAAGATCTAAAGGACACCCAGTGAGTTCCAGTTTGTTCCATGGCCTATTCCACCCCTGGAATTTCTTCAGAGTTAGGGACAAATGCCTGAGAAGCAGCCGCCCCTCACACACTGGGTGTGCTACAGAGAACAGAGTTTGTCCAAGGACAGTGTGAATTCCTGACAGAAACAGTGTGAGAAGAAAGCCTGATTCATGGAATGCCAGGATCCCTGAGGCTGGAAAAGCCCTCCCAGCCCATCCAGTCCCAGCTGTGCCCGATGCCCACCTTGTCCCCAGCGCAGAGCACTGAGTGCCACCTCCAGCCCTTCCTTGGGCACCTCCAGGGATGGGCCCTCCAAACCTCCCTGGGCAGCCCCTGCCAAGGCCTGAGCTCCCTTTCCATGGAGAAACTGCTCCTGGTGTCCAACCAATCCACTCCCCAAGCATCAGAGCGTGGCACTAGAGGACACAAACCTCATCTGCATCCCTGGAAGTTCTGGGCAGACAGGAATATTTTCCGAGAGATGCCAGGGGAGGTGTTACATTTAGGGCTCCATTAAAGCAGTTTGTTACCTCTGAGCTTCTTTCTGCTTTTCCAGCTCCACTGTCTTCCTTTCCTGTTCCTTCTGTTTCAATCTCTCAGCTTCCAAGCTCTTCTGCTTCTGGAGCTGCTGCTTATTATGGATTTCTCTCAGCTCCTGGATTAAAAAAAGGAAAACAGGTGTAAACATGCACTCTGTGAATCCCAACTAACAGCCCCAAAGAGCTCCCTGTGAGGGAACAACACCTGGGAACTGCTGGGGATCTCTGTCCAAACTCACACTCCTGCCAGATGCACATATTTCAGGATCTATGAACCACTTACTGTTTTCCTATTTTTATCCATTTAACTGAGACATTAAAGGGTTAAGAAACCAGAAATCCTTTAAATGGGACTCTGAAAAATGGACAAAGCTTAATCTGAACAGTCACTTCTGTTTTATTTGTTTGTGGAATTCATTTATTAAATTCCATACACAAATCTGCCCTCTGAGCTCTCACAACAGCAACTCTTAATCAGTTTCATTTGCCAATTAATGCTGATTTACTAAAGAACCTTTAGGATTGGTTTATACACAGGAGACTGAAACCCTTAAGGAATGTCTTTGGGATGAATCATGGTACAGAGAGTATCCATTCATATACAAGTCTGTTTTTCTTTAATTAACTGGAAGGACATTGCCTGAAAAAAATTAGAGTATTATTAATAATAGTAAAACCATAGTATTTTCCTCAATATTTGTTTTCTGCATTAACACCTATTAACACAAATCCAATTTTTATCTGGAATTTCTTTGCATAACCTGGAATTTTGCATCTGAACTCCTCAGCATTACAGGGGAAAAAAGGAAAACTACCTATGACCACTGAGGATTTTCACTGAAAATAGTTCACTTCAAAAAACTGATCTCTTTTAATGAAAATATGGTACACGTGAAATTAAAACAGTTCATCTTGGAACTATTTGGATAGGTTTTCAGAAATTCACAATCTACAAACCACAGGAAGTTTTCCTGTAAAAGTCCTCATGCACTGACCCAAATGAGAAAATCGCATAAGGGACAAAAAAATAAATTTAAGTGATTCAAACCCACTGGATACAGGGATAAAAGTTTCAAAAGGGAAGCTGATCTTTGTGGCCCAGGTCTCAGTTTTATTTCATTAATGCTCCCCAGTTTTAAATTCAATGAAAACCGAGCTCAGCATCATTAAAGAGGGAATCAGTTCTCAGGGAAGTTGGAATTAAAACCCTGCTATAAGGCCACGAACCCAACTGAAATCCAGGGATAATCCCAATCTGGGCAATGCCTTGTTTTATGATCGCCCTGAGTGTGATGAGCAGGGGGAAGCACAGCTCCCACACCCTCTCTGTGACCTCCTGAACCCTTATTGGTACCACAGCCACGGACAAGTGCACGGGACAAATTCCAGGAACACTGGCAGTGCTGGGATCGACACCCTTCAGCTGAGACAATCCCAGACTGGCTGGGTTGGAAGGGATTTTAGGGATTACCCAGTGCCACCCCTGCCATGGCAGGGACACCTTCCCCTGTCCCAGGCTGCTCCAAGCCCCAGTGTCCAGCCTGGCCTTGGGCACTGCCAGGGATCCAGGGGCAGCTCCCCAAGGGATCTCACCACTTAATGCAGGATATTCACCACTTCCACTGCCAATGGAAAACTGGGAATGGTGCAGGTGAGCCATGCCCCCATGTCTGCCTGGAGCAAGGAGGTTCTGCTCTGAGTACATGGAGCGGGCACTGCAAATGCTGCTGCCAACTCTGGGATAAATAATTAAATTATTTTCCTTGCTTGTTTTGTCATTTCATGTACCTGTTCAGCTAAGTCAGGATCTCAGGCAACATTTTAATAATTATTTAAGTTTTCCACAGACACTTTAGCCCTATTCCCTCCCAGCCAAGCTGATGTGCTGGGTCAGTGTTCTGTGAAGGGATTTTTCTGTGACAGAAGTATGTGTTAAGAAAATCAAACTTAGTTAATAGCGCTGGCACTGGATGGAGCCATTTTGGAGATGAAAAAATCCCATCTATATCTCTCTTTGGGTCAGCCAGGAGGAAACAAAGGTGTGCTGGGCATCTCATGCAACGGAGATGCTCCATTGCTTTGCCAGCTGGGAGGATGGGGAGGAAGAGCCAGCATCTCCCACAGTTCTACTGGAAACCAGTTGAACAGAACTCCAGTAACACTTCAAGACATTTCCAGCTGGATGTTCAGCACAGCCCTACACTCATCCTGCACAGACACAGCTCCCAGCTGTACGTGTCCCACTCCTGTGCTGCAATTCCAAAGACACACCAAGGCTTTGCTCCTTCCTGGCGTGCAGGACAAGGAATGCCTTACCTTAAAAGCAGAGAAATTGTTACCTTGGCACTCAATTCCAAACAGACCAACAAGGAGAATTTTGAGATGTTACAACAGCCACATTCACCATATTGAATAGGAATTAAAGCATTCCATAGAGCAGAGCAATATTCACTCTATACAGACAAGTCATTTGCTACAAAAACCTTCATGGCAGAAATGGAGTTGTTTAGGCCCAGATTGTGCCTTTTTGACAGAAAGACAACAGCACTTGGGATATTCAGGGATTACAATACAAGGTTTCCATCAGATCTTCTCCTCTTGAGACAAGCAGAGCATTTGATCCCAGAGGAAAGGACCCTGCAGTTCTGTGCTCCCAGAAGCTTTTCCAGAGCAACCCTCTCCTGCTCCACTCCCGAGCTCCCAAAGCCTCTGCTTTGGCCTTGGCAGACAATTCCTCCCTTCACCCCATCCTGGGGGGACTGGACAAAGGAAGGATGTTGTCACCTCTGTCCTACCTGGAATCACAAATTACAGTGATGTGTAGGGATACTTCCCATCCAAGCGTTTGCTTTTTTAAAATTCTGAAAATCATGACCAAAACAGGCAATTTATTTAAATTCCTGAAGTTCCAGATAAGCAAAAGATAAAAATCACTCATTAGTACCTTGCCCAAGTTGCCATTCAAGGCACACTGCTCATACAGGCATAAGGATTAGATAAAAATCTAACGCTAAACTCTTCTCTTTGGATTTGTTCTGGTGCTGGCACCCTTAGGAAACACTGACTCAGTGAAACACTGCACACTCATCTGCTTAGGGAAAGTGAAGCACATAACTGGAGGAGGCTCCTCACTCAGAGAGAGCTGGGTCCTGCCTGAGCAGGGCATGGAGACCTTTGGGAAGGAGTGTAAGTGCTGGATGCAGCCCAGGAGGAGCGCCAGGCACTGCAGCATTGCCTCTTCCACTGCCACTGACTGGAAGAAAGAAATGCTCAGATGTAAGGAGGCATTGGGAGCAGGAGTGCCCTGCTCACACGGATCACACAGGCACCGACAGCGACGGGACACACACAGCACGGGACACTGCAGCCCTCCTGGGGATCCTCTGCTTTCTCCAGGCACTGGGAAAAGTTCTCAGCAGAACTGTCTCAGAAACATGGACTCATTCCTTGGGTGCTCTTGGGCAGGAACAGCAGCAAGAAATTCTGGATTCTTCCATGTTCTAGGAAATGGGCATTTGGTCCTTGGAGTCACATCCAGCCTTAAGCTTGGAGGGTCAGTTTAGATCCAGGGACACTGGGCAGGAATTGTTCCCTGGGAGGGAGGGGAGGCCCTGGCACAGGGTGCCCAGAGCAGCTGTGGCTGCCCCTGGATCCCTGGCAGTGCCCAAGGCCAGGCTGGACACTGGGGCTTGGAGCAACCTGGGATAGTGGAAGGTGTCCCTGCCATGGCAGGGGTGGCACTGGGTGGGCTTTAAGGCCCCTTCCAACCCAGACCATTCCATAATTCTATGATCCTAAAATAAACAAGTGACCAGTTCCATTTTATTGACACCTGTATCAGCATTCATTATTAGATCTCTCGGCTGAGATTTCTAAAGAATACTGTAAGTTTTACTCCTTCAACTGTAAGACACAAAGAAGTGGCCAAACTTTCAACCTTGTAACAAACTCAGTCACCTTACAGCCAAATACAGCCCAATCCACAGGATTGTTATCTCATAAAGTGCCCCAAATCTCATTTCAAAGGATACCTGAGCAGCCAAACAAGCACCAACAATCTCCCTGAAGCCACGGGGTTCTACCTAAAGATATCCAATATTACAATTCAAATTACCTGATTTGAAATATTAATAGCATTTTGTAAGCCTGAAAGCTGTTGGAAACACACCAAATTCTATAAATATTTCCAACTCCAAAGGACACATCAGGAGGAATTTAAATCAGTTGTTTTGGAGGGATGACGAAAAGATCCACAGAAAACAAAATGTCATTTATCTCCCTAATCATTAAGACACACAGGGAAGATGACATAATTTGACACCTGTATAAAGGATTCACTTACTGCAGAACACACAAACATGGAGACAAATCCAGAGTATCCTGTAAACTGCTGTGGTGTTAACAAGTTGCCTGGTAAACTAAAATTACCTTGATTAAACCCAGAGTTTGTAATTTACTTGCTTGATAAAAATGTATTTTAAAAGGAAAGATTTGCATCTTTCCCATCTTGACCTACTGTCCCTTAATTTACAAGAAGCCTTTATCATATTTAGAGCTCAGATGTGGTGGAATTGTTGATACATGATTTGAAAAATGTCACATTTCATTGTGAGCATTATCCAGCTGCCTGATAATCACACCAATGGCACCACAGGAGCTGCTGTTTGTACACACCCAGGAACTGAGAACTCAACTAAAAGTTCTGCTATTTGGGGAAATTATTAATTGAGCATTATTTACAAGCCAATTTCTACCTATTTCCAATGTCAGTCACTTTTCCAGTGGTGGTTCCTAAAAGCTGTCACAGATTTTTGATTTTTTAGGTAGTTGTATGCAAGAATTATGGAAGTTCCTAAACAACCTGGTTTGGAGTGATACGGTCACCTAAGAGAGAAGTGATCTGTGCTTGGAGAACTTCCACTTCACACAAATCCCAGCAACCCCAGGATTTCAGGAAAGCCTTCACCAGCCCTGTACATAAAATCCTGGGTGCTGGGCCCTGCCCAGGCTCCCCAGGGAATGGGCACGGCCCCGAGGCTGCCAGAGCTCCAGGAGCGTTTGGGCACCGCTGCCAGGGATGCCCAGGCTGGGATTGTTGGGGGGTCTGGGCAGGGCCAGGGGTGGGACTGGATGGTCCCTGTGGGTCCCTTCCCACTCAGGATATTCCATGATTCCATGAAGAAGAACAGCCAAGAAATCACTGCTGCATTCAGCAGCTTCTAAGGGGTAGGTCCATGTGCCTTTTTAGGGATTTAAATCCAGTATTAAAATCCTCCAGGCCCCCCAAAATATGCCTTGCACATCTCGAGAAGCTACAGAAGGGAGAACTCTCTGAAATAGCTCCCACTGCTCAGTTTCCATGGTACAGCTGGGGCCGGAGCGTGTCCAGGGCAGGGAACGGAGCTGGGAAGGGGCTGGGGAATTCCTGAGGGAGCTGGGAAAGGGGCTCAGCCTGGAGCAAAGGAGGCTCAGGGGGGACCTTGTGGCTCTGCACAGCTCCCTGACAGGAGGGGGCAGCCGGGGGGGTCGGGCTCTGCTCCCAGGGAACAGGGACAGGAGGAGAGGGAACGGCCTCAGGCTGGGCCAGGGGAGGCTCAGCTTGGACACCAGGAGCAATTTCCCCATGGAAAGGGAGGTCAGGCCTTGGAAAGAGCTGCCCAGGGAGGTTTGGAGTGCCCATCCCTGGAGGTGTCCCACAGGAGTCTGGATGTGGCCCTTGGGGACAGGGTTTGGGGTGATGCTGGGGTGGCACTGGATGATCCTGAAGGTCCCTTCCCCCCTGACAATTCTGGGATTCTGTGACTGCCCCTCCTAAACTCAGCCCTTCCCAGAAAGCCAAGGAAGCTACAGCAAGGCAGAAATCCCCACAAACAGCACCAGATCTGCTCCTCCTATGAGATGAATTCCACAATCTCCTCAAGCCAGAGGAGACTTTCTGCTCTTCCCAAAGAGGTGTCTCCACAACTTGTTATCAATCGACTGAAACCAATTTTCCTGTTAAACTGCAAAACCATTTACCTTTAGGCAAGGCATTCTTGGATTCCTGGCACACGCTGATAAATCTGTGTGTAATAGGCAACTTCAATTTTTAATTAACATCAGCTTGTTATCTGTGAACTTCAACCCTTCAACACTTATATATTGTATTTTGGGTGATTGGTTGGTTGGTTTTGGGGATGTTTTTTTGCTACTGTCACAATACCAAGAGAATTCACCCCCTCTGCCCATTTATACTGTGTAGGTCATTTATGATCAATCCAAATATTTGTACTAATTTTAGAATTAATAATTGGTCCAATTTACCACTTTTAAAGGACTCCATTAAAAAAAAATACCCAAAAAGCACAACATGTTAAGATGTACCAAAAAATCGTATATAAAGAAAAATTAAGCAAGGTTTAAACCTCAAGGATTAAATAAGCAAGGATTAAACCATTCCATTTTCTTTTAAATATAAATTGTGCCCATTTTGTTTGTTCTGTGTCTGACTCTGCAGAGATTCTCCCCTTCCAACCTCCCTGTCTCAGACTGGGAGAGTCATCTTCAAATTTACCTTAGAACAGGGCCACACTTTTAATATTCCCTACAATTATTAATAACTAATTTAAACAAGCTATTTGTTGCTTAAATTCAACCCCACCTTCCATCCTAAATTGTTTGATTTAATCCCAGTTCATCAACTTTCAAAACAACTCCATTAATGTCTCTGTCACAGCGATTTTCCTGCTGAATACTTGCAGCACAATTTGTGACACCTTGCAGGAAATTGAGTATTTCTGGTCAGCTTTCAGGAGAAGCCACCACTGGAACTGGCAGATAAAGTGCTTGAACATTGGAATACGTTATGAAAAAAGGAATGCCATTAAAAGTTTATAACTACAGACTAATTTCCAGCTTCTCTCTGCAGAACCCTGACATTTCTGGTGCAGAAACACACAAAAAAAATCACAGTTTTAACAAAGACTGAGCAATAAAGCATGAAACCACAAGCCACAAACAGCTACACTCAGGGACAAGAAGGAGCACACGGACGGCACATAAAAATTCAGTGTGGCAGCAGAAAATCCAGTCTCTTTTATTCAAGATTTCAATTTGAAGTCCTGATTCCAGCAGATTTGCTGACCTTGTCCTGCACTTCTTGCATGCAAAAGCACAGAAATTGGTAATTTCATATTTGCAATCAAAGATCCGGAATCAGGACTCAAATTTCCTCCTAAAGAGATTCTGCAGATTAAATTGATTCAAACCCTGAGTTTGAAAGCTGAGCAGCATTTTCTTAAAAACAAAATAAAAATTAAATAAAATCCCCAACAGAGAGATTTGAGAATGCTCCCAGAACTGACATTCTTAATCACTTCAGCTCATTTTTTTTTTCCACAATCAGGTTAGAAAATAATTAACTGAACATTCAGAAAGGCTTAACGAGTCCTGGGTTACCTTCAGCTGATTATTGAAAATATCAATTTCCTGCAGTTTAGATCTGGTTTCTTTCTCCACCTCATCCAGCTGGTCCCGGAGCTGCTGCCGTGCCAGTTCCTTGGCTTCCAAGGCTCTTTTGATGGTGAGAAGGGAATCCCCTGGTTTTGAACACATTGTCAAGTCAGTGTTTTCTTCTACGGAACAGTTCAGGTCATAGAAAGCAACATTTTCCCATCTTGCACCACACAAAGAGCAGCTCCAGGGGACACTGCAGTGAGGGAACGTGTCCTGCCCCAACTCAGGCATGCCCAAAATCTACTCACTGTGCAAACTGTTCTGCTGGACTTGCTTGAGCTGGTCATTCAGCAGCTGCTTCTCTGGAATCAACCTGCCCAGCATCTGCTGAGACTCCTGAACCCAGAGCACAGGCAGGCAAAACAAGAACAGAAACAGGCAAAAAGGTGAGTGAGGGCCAACTTCAGCCATGACACCTCTCATTTTCATTTCTTTTTTACTTTTTCCCTCAGTAAATAATGTATTATTGCTTATTTCCCTCCTGATGTATTATTGCTCTTATCCAAGCAGTGTCTGTGTGATAACCCCACAGATCCCAGACATTCTCTGCCAGTCCAAAGGAGTGGATGTATCAAATTGAACTGATTCTTATTGAAAATTGAACTTGGCTTGGCATTACCCAAAACCGAGGGCAGAAAGACAAGGATAAATTTGAGGAAATGTTCAAACAAGCATTTACTAATTCTTTAATCCTGATTTTAATAAATTAAACACAGAATCCCAGGATCCCTGAGGCTGGAAAAGCCCTCCCAGCCCATCCAGTCCCAGCTGTGCCCGATGCCCACCTTGTCCCCAGCCCAGAGCACTGAGTGCCACCTCCAGCCCTTCCTTGGGCACCTCCAGGGATGGGCACTCCAAACCTCCCTGGGCAGCTCTTCCCAAGGCCTGAGCTCCCTTTCCATGGGGAAATTGCTCCTGGTGTCCAACCTGAGCCTCCCCTGGCCCAGCCTGAGGCCGTTCCCTCTCCTCCTGTCCCTGTTCCCTGGGAGCAGAGCCCGACCCCTCCGGCTGCCCCCTCCACTAATAGTTAATTAAAAATATTAATAACAGTGTCAATAATTAGTAACTTAGATCAGGAATAGAAAGACAAATATTTACAGGAAAATAAAGACTTTCCATTTAAAGGAATATATTCTGGGCAAAAGCCAGGAAACACAAGCCCTGTGGGATGAGAATCCTTGAGTCCTCCCTCTCTCCACTTGGAGCACTTGGAAGGGGATTCTGATCTCTCTCAAACTCAGCACGTGGTTGTCAGGGTGTGAACTGCTGTGTTACAGGGATCCCTGCAGATGATCCTCTCCCTTCGGAGGATCCTATTTATGTGTTTCCTGCAGAACTCTGGCCCTTTCCAGAGCATGAAGTGCTACCTCACACTTTTCTGAAGCCTTCACCTCCAAGCTCAAGTTGTCAAAACACCTTCAGCAGCACGAGGTGAAACAGCACCTGAGTATCAACATCCCATCTTTCCCATAAACCCTGTAACCACTCTGAGCAGCTCTCTGGAATTGCAGGCTTTTGAGGAATCAAGCAGCTGAAAGCTTCAATCTGTCACAGAGGATTGCAAATGGCATCATTCAATGCTAATAATAAATGTCCCCTGACCCCTGAACAGCAGAGTGAGCCCCAGGGATGTTATGGACTCCGCATCCCTGGCAGTGCCCAAGGCCAGGTTGGACATTGGGGCTTGGAGCAGCCTGGGACAGTGGAAGGTGTCCCTGCCCATGGCTTTAAAGTCCATTCCAACCCAAGTCATTCTGTGATTCCACAATTCCACAAAAAGTTTTAATTTTGGTTCCAAGAACCCAGGATTGACTGCACTGCCATGGCTTTGGGCTGTCCCACTTTCCTCCTGCCAGACCCTGATGGGGCTCTGCAGTGCCCAGCTCAGCTCTGAGCATTATGCAATGACTGCAGCCTCCTGTGAGCTCCTTATGTTCCAGAAAATACCCTGAGACAGCACAGCACTGTCAAGGACTTAAGGAATTCACTAAGTAGCAAAGCAGCAAAATTCAGATAAACTACAGATTTGATTATCAGGAGCTGCACGTGTCCCTCACTGCTCAGCTGCAGGGCTGTTGCAGCAACAGAGCTTTCCCAGCCCCTCAGGGAGATCCCAACAGCTGGATGCTCCAATCCCACCCTGCGCTGAGGCAGCCTCACCTCCAGTGCTGGGGACAATTCTGGCTGCCTCAACAAAAGGAAGATCTAAAGCTGTTGGAAGGTGTCCAAAGGAGGGACACGAGGATGGGGAAGGGTCTGGAGGGGCCACACGAGGTCACTTGGCCTGCTCAGCCTGGAGCAGCCTGAGGTCAGAGCTCCCCGGGGCTGCAGCTCCTCCCGAGGGGCAGCGCAGGGACAGCTCCCATCTCTGCTCTGGGACAGGGACAGCACCCAGGGAGCGGCTGGAGCTGGGCCAGGGCAGGCTCAGGCTGGAGAGCAGGGAAAGGTTCTTCCCCCAGAGGGTGCTGGGCACTGCCCAGGCTCCCCAGGGAATGGGCACGGCCCCGAGGCTGCCAGAGCTCCAGGAGCGTTTGGGCACCGCTGCCAGGGATGCCCAGGCTGGGATTGTTGGGGGTCTGGGCAGGGACAGGGGTGGGACTGGATGGTCCCTGTGGGTCCCTCCCAGCTCAGGATATTCCATGACTGCCATCCTGGGGCTATTATCTACCTGGAACAAATGGGAAACAGCAATGTATACAATATATAACCCTGCTCTGGTGGGAGGTTCCCTGCCCATGACAGGGGATGGAACAAGATGAGCTTTAGGGTCCCTTCCAAACCCAACCCCTCTGTGTTTCTGTGATTCTGAGAATGCTGCAGATCAGCCAAGCAGCAGAAGGGATGTCAACACGACACAGAAAAATTCTCCTTCTCCAAGCACAAAAAGCACCACAGGACAGCATCTGAGGGTGGAATGTGGTCACAACATCAGCTGCTTTGTTTGTAAAGGCCAGAACACTTCCAAACATCCCAGATTGCTCAATGCACCGAATAGTTTGGAGAGTGTGTAAGGACAGAGAATGCCAAGGGATCGGGAAGGTCAAGTCCTGTTTCCTGAAATCACAGACAACCATGGAATAAGCATCTATCCAAAACACCCGCCACATGGATTCCACATCCCTTCCTTGTACTGAAGAAACAGATGAAAGAAATTAACGGCATCAGTAACTCTGGAAACTCATGCAATAAGAAATGGCCAAGAGTTGAGTAATGTCCCACATGGCAGGGGAAATCAAAACCCAGTTCCTGCCCCTTGAACAAGGGGAAATTCTCTTCAAATCCCCTGGGAGCCAAAGTGTTCATCAGGGAGGTAAAGAATCCCTGCAGGTAACGAGCAAGCCCCACACAGCATAAATGTGTTTCAAACACAGCTCAGATGTTTGGAAAGCAGATCCTTCTCAACATCCCTGGAAACAGCAGAGCCAGAGATTGGCACACGTCTTCATCAGCCACGATTAAGTGGGACACCACTTCTTTCACAAGTTTAATGAAACTGCATCTTGGAACTAATTAATAGGTTGAAGAATAATTACTCCTCTGAATTAACTCATCTTCCCACAGGAAGTGTCAGATGTATTAAACTAAACTATTTCCAAGTGAACATACATCATCCTACAAAGACAATGACAATATTGACTTTTTAACCTATCTGGGAGTTTAGAGGATGAAAATCTCCTTTTTTAAAACTCATTTACATCTTTAGTCTGTCCTCTACAGATGAGATAGGAAAATTTACAGGATATTTGAAAAACTAATATTTTTTTCTCAGGAAAAAGCTTTAAGGTTCTCCCCAGACAAAATGTGGCCTTTTCTCCTAAGCAGTGATGTTTTCTGGGATCACAATTGGGATAAAAACACCTCAAGTGACACTAAGAGGAGTATCAGTGGTGGAGATCATTGAGAGCAGACATTTCCATACAGCCACAGCTTTTGCTGCCAAATCACCTCAAAGCCCAACACCCAACAGAAAACTGCCAGGCAAAGCAGGAGTGAAGCTGGGATGGAGCAGAAGGATTAGGTTTTAAGCCAGGTTTTACACCTCAACCCCATAACATAAGTGTGAGATTCTCTTTGTGGTGGTAGAAACCCACTGAGAGCCTCCGTGACCAGCCAAGAATTAATTTCAAGCATTATGAAGTATTTTTAAAGAGAAAATTTCCTAAATCAAATACGACGCCCATTGAAAAACCCTTACAAACTACAAAGAACATTCTTTCACTAAAGGTAGACACCTACTCAGCTCCACCTCTAATTTGACAGAGAATTTTAGATCAGGAAGAAAGGCAAATGCCAGGCTTAGAGCAAGAACTCCCTGGTTTCACTGGGAACTTTCATTTTGAAAGTTCATGATTTTTCATCATTAAAAAACCATCAATGAGCCACTTCGGTGAAGTCAACTCTTTCCCCCAGCACACAAACAGCAAAATATACACTGGAAAATTTCCTTCTCCTCATCCCTAAAAACAGCTGCAGCCAAAGCATCTCCTGCTGCCCGCAACAGGAGCCCAGGAGGACAAAGGGATAATCCCAGACACACCTCAGAGTGTAGGAAGAAGTTCCTAGACATGTCTGAAGGACAGTAATTTACAGGAATGACCAATTACCTACAATGATCCTTTAAGTGTGAGGAACAGCTCATCCCAAGTTTGCTCAGGATATTGATGCCCTTGAGGAGGTCAAAATTCAAGGCTAAGAATAAAATTAGAGAACGTTTTCTCACCTGTAGCTGCTGCTGCAAATGGGTGATCTCTGCAATTCTGAGTTCTCTGGATTTATTTGTACTTTCAATATCTTGTCTTTGGGTCGACAGCCGACACCTGATATCCTGAAGCTTTCCCTCCAACTGGTTTCTTTTATCGTTCTTTAAAAGAAAAGAAAGATATCTATTTTATATTTTTTTTTACCAAAACGTTTGGTCGTGCAAGTCAGGATCTAAAAACTACTTTTATTCCATACTTAAAAGAGAAATTATAGAGAATAAACTCGACCAGGGCACAGTCAGCACCACGCTGTGCTTGTGTGTTTGAGCTGCACCACCACCACTCACGAGAGCTTCCAGTTCGAATTCCAGGGTTTTCTTCTTTGCCTTCAGCACCACGATGTCCTCCTGCTCCTTGTTCCTCTGGTTCAGCAGCTCCTGCCGCCGGTTGCGCTCCCACTCCAGCTGCCTCTGCCTCTCCAGCTCCCGTTTGGCAGCCTGAAGCATTCCAAAATAACTATCTGTCATTTCTGATATTTATTCTGATATTATGATTATTATTATTTCTGATCATATTCTGATATTCTGATAGAATAGATCATATTCTAATATTCAATTAAAACATTGCTATAAACCGGGAGCTGCTCTGTGCCTCTGCACATACAAATTGCTCAGAGGTTGCAATGCCTCCCTGCACAGCAGAGGTGGCTGAACAGAGAATCCCTCTGTTTTCCTGTTTTCCAAGATCCAGTTTGCTGATTTAACAGGTTGTTTCACATTAGGACTTGGAGAACTCTCCAGGACATATTCAAATCCCTTTCCAACCTCCAACATTAGACCTTCTTTAGCTTTGCAAAGAACAGCCACGAGTTTCTGTGCTGAACTGAGCATTGTTTGGCAATGGGAGACAGTAAGAGCTTTCTGGGTTAACCAGGGTGTGTTTCCTTAAACAAATTAAGGGCCAGGTTGGATGGTGCTTGCTAGCTGGTCTGGTGAATGTCATCCCTGCCCATGGCAGGGGGTTGGAACTGGAAGATCTTTAAGGTCCTTTCCAACCCAAACCATTGTGGGACTCTGAAATGAACTCATCCCTGGAAAATCATGAATGCCAGAAGCTTTTCTTCAGTCATTCACACACCTCTTGACATCAAATATAGTAATAATATTAATCATTACTTTTAAAGAAGTGAGAGGTCAGGAGCATGTTGTCCCAGATGTCAGTGTCTCATCCATTCATTTCACAGGACAAATGAAGCAATAACTGCCCCTTCCTTGCCTTTAACACCCCAGAAATTTCAGTTCCTGCTTTAAACATTTGCTCACCACCCCTGACAGTAGAACACTGAGTGCCCAGCTGATGCCTAAAGAGGCCAACCTAGAAACAGAGACTGGACAGGAGGAAGGGAATAAAGGTGGATATTTATTGGAAAGGCCTTCAGAGGCACCCCCTGGGCAGGCCAAAGGCTGCACCCAAGATGGACCCCGAGTCACGAGTTCTTCACACTTTTATAGCTTTGCTCCATTTGCATCTCAACCCAATTGCACCAATTAAACTTTAGCTAATGATGGAATTTCCCCTCAGCTTGCCCCCCTTCTCAAGATGCTGGGTTACACATTTTGGGCCTAGGCCGGGCTGGGTGTCCTTGGAGAGCAGCCTGGAGAGGCTTTGTTCTGTCTGTCTCAGCATGAGAGAGCAGCAGCTCCCAGGCTGCAGGACACTGCAGAGTCACACACTGGGAATGCACAACTTGAAACATATAAAAGCTAAAACCTAAGGCATCACAGCTCACACCTGGATCCCCAAAGCCAGGGCACAACCCCTCCCTGTGCTCCCTGTGTTACCTCTCTCCTCTCGATTTCTTTCCTCCTCTCCTCCTCCCGCTGCCGCTCCAGCTCCCGCTGTTTCTCCAGCTGCTTCTCCAGCTCCAGCTGCCGCTTGCGCTCCTGCTCCTGCCGCTCGCGCTCCTTCCTCTCCTGCTCGGCCCTCTCGAGCTGGGCCAGCCGCTCCTGCTCCTTGCGCTGCTGCTCCAGCAGCACCTGCCTGCGCTTCTCCAGCTCCAGGTTGCCCCGCTCAAAGTTCTCCCTCTTCTTGTCTTCAAACGTCACTTTGTGCACGGAAACGCGGGGCAAAAAGGACAGTTAAACTCTGCCACTGACTTAGAAACAAATCCAAATGAATCCTTAGCAAAGTGAAACAGCCGTCCAGCAGCAGTGGATGCAGCTCCCCTCTAGGGATAACAGCTCCACAGGCCAGCCTGGGGTTTAGCATTAGCACTGACACTGCTGATCTCCTCAAACCCACATCCTCAGCAAACCAGGGAGGGAATTTCCATTCCCATTCCTCAGGCCTCCAGCTTTCTCCACAAAGCTCAGCATGTGGGGATAATTTAGGCAAACCATTCTCCAGCTGATCCTCTGCAAGGACACAGATCTGGAATTCCTCTGTACATTGGATAATAGCAGCAGTCCAAGAGCCAACACTTCCATTAGTGCAGGGCAAAGAATTCAGCTGCTGACATCATCAAAAAGCCATTATGCAAATGACCAGAACTTACTTAAAGTTGCTATTCTCATTAGATTACTCATTACTGTCAGGAAAATAAATGGTTTAGGTTCTTGAGCAGCTGAGCCCAATAAGTCTGGATTCCTGCAGATCCACATCCTCACCACTTACTGTCCTAAAAAAATGGCCTCACTTCCAGCACAGCTTCCCTGACATCCCTCTGCACTCCCAGGGACTGTCCTTCCTTCCCCTGTTCCTCACTCCTTGGCCCCTCCCTCCAAACAATTCTTTCACTTCACCTTCTGTTCCTTTTCATACCCTCTGTGTCCCATTCCCACAGCCCAAAGTCCAGATTTCTCTCCCTTGCATGGCCAACATGGACGTTTTTGGGATGCAAGGCCAGGGAGAGCCCACATTTCCTTCCAAGTGTGCACACAGAGCTGGACACATCAGCCCAACACCTGCTGAACCAGCTGAACTCTTGTCTTTTCAAGTTCATCCCCCTTCCAGCTGCCAACCCCCTCTTCCTTTAGTCATTTTCCTGGAACTGCTGAAATCTGTATAAAGCCCCACACTGTTCCACACACTCCAAAGAAACAGGTCTCTGTGGGAATACTGGGATCTTTCACAGAGCACCTCAGCCAAGCTTTGCTCCACCAGAGGATGAAGGCAGCAGGAATTTTTCCTCTCAGTCCCGTGCCAGGGCTGCAAAGGGCTGCCTGTGTGGGGAGTGCAGGAGATGAGCAGCCTGAAGGCTCTTCCCATCTCCAGTGTCACCAACCCCAAGGATCAGGGAACAGTCAGGAATGAGCTGGACCCAGCCATGTCTTGGTTGTGCCTCTGACCTGTCCCAAACTGTTCTGGAAAGACATTTCTCAGTCAGCCTGTGCGACCTCCCAGGCTGTGACCTGATGGGAACCTCCCTGTGGGAACAGCACACTCAATATCCCTGTTTTCCCTGGCTCACCTGGTAACTTCTTTTCCAGCTGCTGCTGTTCTTCTTCCAATGCTGGTTCTTCTGGCAACCTTTGGTCTACAGACACTGAACTGGCAGCAGAAATCCCACTGCCAGAGCGGACTCTTCTGCCAAGGAAACAGGAATGGCAGGTGCTTAACAGAACCCAGGCCTGCCCAAGTTATTTATGATTTAATGATGAGATCAAATTAAATGCAGTGATGTAATGTTTAATAGCACTCAATGTTCACTGAGTGGTGCCCAGAGGGTCTCACTCAGGCACTGCCTCAGGAGAACAGGGTTTTCCAGGATACCAGCAGTTCACTGGTGAGCTGAGAAACCCAGTCCCAAGTTCTCCATGCAGATTCCCGGTGGGTTCAACCCCGTCCCCAAGTTCTCTCACCTGGGGGGAGATTTTTCCCCAACCAGTGTGGGTTTGGGGAAATGCTGACCTAAACTACAGCAAAAATTGCAGAGACAGAGGAAGAGCTCACTATAGTCAAGCTAAAGGCAAGATCCCAGGTGGAATACACAAAAATTGGGAATCTTCAGGAGGATAGCTGAAGAACGTGGTATGCAAACATTTATTTCCATTGCTGTTACTGTCTTCTCATCTATTTCTCCACAAAAAAGTGAAATGGAGCAAGAGAAGTGATGAGTGATCCCACTGGTCCCAAATCCAGCTGTACCAAAAGGTCTGGATGTGGCGCAGTGGAAATCCATAAGAGGTTTGGAATTCCAGAACATTCCAATTGCTCTACAGGAGTATAAGCCTGAACTTAAATCTAGATTTCTACTGGCAGACTGAGCAAGTTCTGGAAGGTGTGACAGCATAAACATCCACCCAAACCCTGTTCTTACAGGGCAGAAGGTGAGGGGTCACTGCTCAGTGCCCTGTACTTGGCACTCACAGAACCACCCCAAGTGAAATCCAAAACTCAGGAGTGCAATTCCCACGGGATGAGCAGGTACCTGAATGAAGGTGGGATGTACTCTGGAGGCAGTGCAGGTGGCAGTGGCTGACCAGACATTGCTACATCGATGAGGTGCATAGCCAGGATAAACTCCTCAGCTGTCAGCTTCCCATCTTGATCAATGTCAGAGAGGTTCCTTGTTAAAGGAAAGGGACAAAGCAGGGAAAAGATCAAATATTAAAAATCACTGTCCAAAGGCATTGTTTCAACATATATGGTTCCAAATTCATTCAATTTTTTCACTGTTTTTTCCACACTACTTTGCTTTTTCAGAACAAACAAAAAGCAAACCCCAAATGCTTCCCTATTTCCCCCACTTCCCATGGCTGCCTGCCTTACATCCAGCCTTGCAGCCACAGCTTCTCCTTCACCTGCTCTGAGTGCTGCCTGGAGCACGTGCCAGAGAAGGAGCTTTCACCAGTGGAGTTCTCCTGAACACCCAAAAGAACCAGCTCAGATGTTTGGCAGAACTTTTAAGTTTGGTGTCCTTCCTCCGTGGAGGCTCCTATCTCACATTCCAGAGCACGCACTGGCAGTGAAATCAAAGCCACTGATGTTCTAGTCCTGACATGCACACACCCACCCTGGCACTGTGCACGTATTAAAAATTATGGAGTAATGTCTCTGGATGGCCCCAAAGCAGAGCTCCAACAGAGGCACAAGTGCTTTTACTCCTGCTAAGGTGGTGTTGGACAAAATTAACAGCCAGGGACAGCATCCAGGGAGCGGCTGGAGCTGGGCCAGGGCAGGCTCAGGCTGGAGAGCAGGGAAAGGTTGTTCCCCCAGAGGGTGCTGGGCACTGCCCAGGCTCCCCAGGGAATGGGCACGGCCCCGAGGCTGCCAGAGCTCCAGGAGATCCCAGGGATGCCCAGGCTGGGATTGTTGGGGGGTCTGTGCAGGGCAGGAATGGGACTGGGTGATCCCTGTGGGTCCCTTCCAGCTCAGGATTTGTTTCTCCAGCATGCTGCACTCCAATCACACAGGAAAATCTCCCTCGATACTGGGAAAATCAAAGGGAAATAAGTGATAAATTCTTTTGGTGTCCCAAGGCACAGGACTTTGTCGATGGGATTTAAATTTGGGAGACAATCACAGCCTCACTTGATTCACACCTGTGTCACCGAACTCCTTGGGCTGGAGCACAGAACCAGCCAGGGGCCTGAGAATGTACCAGGCACAGAAACGGCTGATCAGCTGGGGCCACACCTGGGTTAGGAACTCCCAGCACAGGCTGAGCATCAACTCCTCCCTTTTGTGTGCCTGAGTGAGGGATTTCAGCCCCAGCACAGGCTGACAAACCCTGCCCCAGACAGCAGCAGCCACAGAGCAGGGCTCAGGAGAGGGACAAGAGCTGTAACATCCCTTCCTTATCTCAGTGGATTGGCAGCTGTGAATGTCCCCAGCTGAGCCAGTCCTGCTTGGAGCTCCTGGAGAGAGCTGGTGGCAGCTGCCTGCCCACACCACCACTCCAAGGCTGGCAAAAGCAGAGCATTTCTTGGTTAATCATCTGCTGGGGGACTGGGCTGATTTAATTGTATCCCTTTGTCAGGAAACAGAGAAGGAAAGCGTGGTTTTTAATTTATAACACAACTCCCAGTGCTTTGCAAAGAGAACAAGTGCAGCTGAATGGCCTTGTCAGAGTGACTGCAGCACTGCCATCCTCACACTGAGCCCCTGGGCCAGCTCCAACGCTTCTCAAGCAAACATTCCTAAAGGATAGAAGTTAATTAGGAACAACTTTCCGTGGGGCAATAAAAACATAATAAAGTTCAGCAAACAACAAGTTGGAAGGCAAAGGGGAAGCTGAGACAAATCCTTTTGAAATCCATTATTGTAAAGGTCTGTAATTCCAGCCCCTGGGAAACCAGTCCTCCCAAACTCATGGAAAAGGCAGAGAAACCCCACAGAAAGCATGGTTTGGATTAAGTTTCCTGTTCTACCACCTGTGCAAAGGTAAGTGTTTCCCTGGTGCTGTATCAGGGGACATGGAAGGCACAGGACGCTGAACATCTGCTCTGCCTAAAAACCCAGCACTGAACCCCAACTTCCAAACCATCACACAAAAATTGCTCCTGGTACTCTCGTGGAATAACATTAATAAAGGCACAGAAGCGCAGGTTTTGTTTATAAAGTTACACATGACAAAGAGCAACATGTGATTTATCAGTGAGACTGGAAATGGAGAAAACCCCATGGACTCCAGTGCACAGGTTTCACAACAGTTTGTGTTTTGATGGAAATGGAAACATTTATTTTACCATATTGTAGCCAGCTGAGCCTGGGGTAAACTTGACTGCATGAGAATCGTTCTTGCTTGGGGACCTAGAAGGGAAACAAATATTAACAAAATAAGCAAGAGATGTGACCAGCAGGAACCCGGCTCCCCCAAATAACCAAGAAATAATCCTTCCCTTCTGCACAACAACCACAGAATCCCAGACTGGGTTGGGGTGGAAGGGACCTTAAACTCATCCCGTGCCACCCCTGCCACGGCAGGGACACCTTCCCCTGTCCCAGGCTGCTCCCAGCCCCAGTGTCCAACCTGGCCTTGGACACTGCCAGGGATCCAGGGGCAGCCACAGCTGCTCTGGGCAAACAAATCCCTCAGATTAAAACCCAAGAAAGCTCTGTACCACAAAGAGATGCACCAGAACTGGTAAAATCAAGCCAGGGGACCAGTCTAGTCTCTCCCTGGAAGTGGACACTGCTCTCAGCAGTGGGTGAACCAAGCACTGGAAATGGCTGCACGAGTTTTCACAGAACCCACTGTGCCCTTTTCCATAGACATTTCCCAGGGTCAACTTTGCACAAAATAAAGGAAAGATGGTGATAAAATGATCCAAGCTACAATCAATATTTGCTTCTAAACAAGAGCATTAAGCACTTGGGAGACTCAACCAGAAAAACACTGATGAGTCTCTTACTATGTGAACATCCTCAGTGGCATTAAATTGGCCTCTTACAGCTCGAAAAAAGGAGACAAGAGAAGCTGTTCCAGTACCTGTCAAGTGTCCACTCATGGTTTTGTCGTGGCTGTTGAAGAGCTGCCGGTACTTGAGCCGTGAGGACTGAGGCACAGCCCACTCTGCCACAGCAGGAGCACTGCAAGGACAGAGGGGAGAACAGGGATAATTGGAAATTTCATCTCATTAAGGTAATGGCAACAATCACAGTCATAAAATCACAGAAGGGTTTGGGCTGGCGGGACCTTAAAGCCCATCCAGTGCCACCCCTGCCATGGCAGGGACACCTTCCCCTGTCCCAGGCTGCTCCAAGCCCCAGTGTCCAGCCTGGCCTTGGGCCCTACGAGGGATCCAGGGGCAGCCACAGCTGCTCTGGGCACCCTGTGCCAGGGCCTCCCCACCCTCACAAGAGGCTGAAGTGCTGCACTGAGATCAAGTTTTATGCCTGAAATTGTTCTTCTTCCCAATTTTGCTGTGAGGGTGTGGAGTTACTGAAGTGTCCAGAGCAGCTGTGGCTGCCCCTGGATCCCTGGCAGTGCCCAAGGCCAGGCTGGACACTGGGGCTTGGAGCAGCCTGGGACAGGGGAAGGTGTCCCTGCCACTGGATGAGTTTAAGGTCCCTGCCAACCCAAACCTTTCCATGATTCCATGATCTAATATTCCCTGCTATTCCTGAAACCACCACAGGTTTGACCTCTTGTTTGCAAACATTTATCATAATTCAGTCTCTTGGAAGATGTTTTTTCATAAGAGCTTTGCATTTTTCTTTACTGGCAGAGAATGAAGAAACTTAAAACTGTTCAGAGGAGCTACAAGCTTTTACCTAAACATGTAACAGGAAATGCAGAATAACATCCCATTTTACTCTGTCTTTAACTGGTTCTCTTAGTGAAATAATTCATAAGCTGATGAAGGAAAATAAATGTAAAATATACTGAAAATTTAGAAAAAGAGGTGTGAAAAAGCCACACTTGAACACAGTTTCTCATAACAGAACTTAAGTGAGGAATGTAATGTTCCCAGTTTTAATTCATTCCCATAACAGGCTGAGTTGATTTGTAGCTATAAGTTCCCAGGCTGGGAAGTCTTAATTCTGAAAAACAAGGAGCAGAGTTTTTGTGTCTTTAGGCACATTCAAACTTTGTCCTTTTTTTGACCTTATAAACCATTCTCACATGATAAGACACAAACCAGTATCTCTATTTCTATTTTTGATTTCCAAACTCTTGAGCTTTAATAATACCCCTTCATGGGAGCAAACCAAAAACAAGCTGCCCTTTCAACAATGAAGTAAGAAAAAGGCTAAATATTGAATTTTTACCCACAGGAATTCCTCCTCAGTTTTTCTGGATTTGGGGGTTCCTCACATTAAGTTTACTTCTGTGTTACACATAAATTGTATCAGAGCATCCCTACTCTGTTCCTGGCAGGTTCAGATTTCAGACAGAAAATTAATTGTTTTGAAAGGCTTTTAATTCCATTTGCCAATAAAGAGTAGTGTCACTTATCTAACAGCAGGGCAATAGACAAGCCTGCAGAAGGAAATGGAAATAAAACCAATCATTAAATTGTGTCCCAAGCCATTTTCCTCTTGCAAAGAAACCCTGTGCCATAGATCTCTGAGACAGATGATTTATAAAGACTTTGGAGAATTCCCCTCTTTCCTCCTCTAAGGAAGTTTTACTTTGTTAGATCCATGTTTTTAAACCACAGTAAAACCCTTTTTGCCCAACCACACATTCTTCTAGGCCTTGGAATAATCTAAAAGCTCTTTAAGTGATTTTTCATGCAGAACTTGAAGAATATAAAAGAAACACTGATGTGGAGTGCATTTAAAATACGAGACCTATTAAATATTTTGCTTTTAGGAATTACACCGCAGTTGCTAATTTTAAACAACATATTACTTGTCTTGTTTTCACAGTACCAGGAGCATCTGTGCACGATGCAGGTTATGTTTAGAGAAGCAAATGCTGTTCCAAAAATTAAGTGAAGATAGTGTCAGCACTGTAAGTAGTTAACCATTTTATTTCCCTGGTTCCCTGCTCCTGGAGCATTCCCTGTAAAGCCACAGCACCCCACAAAACGCTGAAGTGGTACCCGTGCAGGAACTGATTTCTGCCAGAACTATTATTCCAGACAAGCTCTTTGGGAAAGAGAAGGGATTTGTCCAACCCTGGGGACCCACCCCCCCAGCTGCCCCTCCCTGGCCCAGCCCCACCTGGCCACGTCGAAGGATTGTGCCTTTTGCAGCTTTGCATTGAGCTGTGCTCCCGGCCCCGAGCGGCTGAAGGAAGAACTCTTTGGCAAAGTGGCTGGGAAGAGAGAAAATAGGGATTTATTGCTATTCACAGTGAAACCAGGCAATTCCCATGACATTCATTCAGCTCCTACATCAAGTACGAGCACTGTGGGTCTGATGGGAACTCTTTAACAATATAAAGATCACAGAGTCCAGCAGGACAGGGGGAAACACAAGGGCATTTCCCTTGTGTCTTTTTACTTCCACAGCTTTATGGAAACCCTGCTGATACCAAATTATATATTGATAAATGTTAGAAAGCATATGTAGTTCAGTATTAAAGTCACCCTAACAAACAGCAGTACTTCAGTAGCTATAAAGAGACAGGAGAGGCCCAATTTCCAAACAACATTTTCCTGGCAAGTTCGTTTCTCCAAGCGCTGTTTTATTTTCTCACCACGAGGGACTCCTGTGGGAGGCCATGTCCACACTCCTTCTTTTAGCTCTTCTCCAAGTGTGCCAAGTGGGCTAAAGCAAAGCACAGTCCTTCCCCAAAGGCAGCACTCGGAGTGGCTAACTCCATGTGTCCCAAGGAAATGGCAGGGGAGCTGTTAGGAGCAGGAGACAGAGAGTGAGAGCGGCGTACCGGGGTGAGCGAAAGCAGGCAGGGGCTGGATGACAGCAGGAGCTCCGTTAGCCAGGGGAGGGACGGCTGCAGGGACAGAGGACACCAGCGGGGGGGACATCCCCACGACTGGGATGGATGCCATGGGCACCGGGGCCACAGTGGTGAGGGATGGCATGTTGGCAATGCCCCCGAGACCTACGGGCGAGAAAAGCACAGGTTGGTTCTGATGCACACCCCAGACAGCACCTGCAGGGGCTGCACAGTCACACACAGCTCAGGGGGAGCTCCCACAGCCCTCAGGGGCTGCACAGTCACACACAGCTCAGGGGGAGCTCCCACAGCTCTCAGGAGCTGCACAGTCACACACAGCTCAGGGGGAGCTGCACAGTCACACACAGCTCAGGGGGAGCTCCCACAGCCCTGGGACAGCCCTCCCAGCCCAGGGCAGCACGGCACAGGAACGGGGCACAGGGCACAGGGCCAGCCCCACAGCAGGGCAGCACTGCCCCAAACAGTCCACAGCATCTGCTACAACAGGAATTGTGTGCCTTGACCTGAGTGAGGAGCAGCACTGGCAGCCCCAGGGAGGAATGAACCCCCAGGCTGACACAGAAGCTGCAGGATTAGTGCTCCAGCCTTTCGTTGGGATGAGACAGGGCAAAGCTAATGGGGAGAGAACAGGAATGAGAGGCTGAGGAGTAAGCACAGTTGCAGGGAACCAGGGAGGTTAAGGAGAGCCAGTGGTGCCAGGGGAACAACGAGGGTGTGCAAACAGCTCACATCAATCTACAGGGAATGAGAACAACGGAATCACAGATTTGGCTGGGGTTTGCGGGAGGTTCATTTTATTTTGCCTTTTCTCACTTAACCCTGTATTTGCTCTGTCCAGTTTCACTGTTTTCTTCCAAAGAATTTTATTTCTGACTGTAAAACTCGTGGGGGTTACAGTGGATCAAACCACACTGCTGCAAGCAGTTCATCAAAGGCCCTGTTCCCTTTCCTCAGGACATTTAGATGGGATATTGGGCAGGAATTGTTCCCTGGGAGGGTGGGGAGGCCCTGGCACAGGGTGCCCAGAGCAGCTGTGGCTGCCCCTGGATCCCTGGCAGTGCCCAAGGCCAGGCTGGACACTGGGGCTTGGAGCAGCCTGGGACAGTGGAAGGGGTCCCTGCCATGGCAGGGGGGGCACTGGATGGGCTGTGAGGTCCCTTCCATTCCAAACCCTTCTGTGATTCCATAATTACCAGGCACCACTAGCCCTGAGTCACAGCAAAGACTAAACCAGAAAGGGAAAGAACCTCTCATGACAGGACCAAGGTGTCAAACGTGAGGTTCACCTTCATTTAGTTCTTTTCCTTTCCCCATCCCATCTTCCCTACTCTTTTCCTAGAAATGATGGTGACATTGGCAATACTCCACCCCCAGCAGCTGTTCAGCTCCTACCAGAGCAGCACTGCCCATCAAAGCAGAAGGTGCGGGGATTGTAAAAACTCAAGAAAAGTGGAGCTGATCTTGCCAAAGCTGGAGATCCAGTAATGCCAACAGGTTAAACCAAAACTCCAGCCCTTTGGAATGCACTAGCCTACTGCCTGAGCCGTGTTTTGTTAGGAGCAGTGCAAACCTGAAGCAAACAGGAGCTGAGCTCAGGTTGCTCAGCAGGGCCGGGGTAAAAGCCCAGAGCAATTTGTCTTGGTGCACATGCAACATCCAGGTTTGAGTCTGCGTGCTTTTAGAAGAACTTTTTCCTAAAATTTTCTTGGAGAAACTGCAAAATGACAACAGAATTGCTGCAGTCCCAGGTACCAATGAGGAAAACAGGGGGGAAAACAGGGATCTTACCAAATCCTGGGGCACCGGGCAGGGCGAGGGGCGGCTGCTTCATGACGGGCGGCAGCGTGGCCGGGAGCTGGTAACCCTGGAGCTTCAGTTTGATGAGTTTCATAGCTATGGAAAACTCCAACGGATCCATCCTCCCATCATTGTTCATGTCAGCTAGAGCCCTGCAAAACACACCATTTCCACAGTCACATTCTGGAATTAGGAACTTCAGGGCCTGCCCTAGGAGCAGGGTCACACAGGTATTGATATCCAAGGCTGATGAAGGGGCTGGAGCCCCAGGAGCGGCTGAGGGAGCTGGGAAAGGGGCTGGAGAATCCCCAAGGGAGCTGGGAAAGGGGCTCAGCCTGGAGCAAAGGAGGCTCAGGGGGGACCTTGTGGCTCTGCACAACTCCCTGACAGGAGGGGGCAGCCGGGGGGGTCGGGCTCTGCTCCCAGGGAACAGGGACAGGAGGAGAGGGAACGGCCTCAGGCTGGGCCAGGGGAGGCTCAGCTTGGACACCAGGAGCAATTTCCCCATGGAAAGGGAGGTCAGGCCTTGGAAAGAGCTGCCCAGGGAGGTTTGGAGTGCCCATCCCTGGAGGTGCCCAAGGAAGGGCTGGAGGTGGCACTCAGTGCTCTGGGCTGGGGACAAGGTGGGCATCGGGCACAGCTGGGACTGGATGGGCTGGGAGGGCTTTTCCAGCCTCAGGGATACTGGGATTCTCACTAATTTCCACCCAAAATTATGCCAGGCTAAAAATAAGACACTATTTAAACGTAGAGCTCCTTGATTTCTTTCCTGGGGTGATTAATAAATAATTTTAAAGTTGCTTTTCAACTCTTGGAGGAATAAGAACGAAGCATCCAGAGAAGGACAAACATAGCCGTACAAAACCTTTGCAAAATCACACCAATGGAAGCACAGGGCCCTCAAACAGCACCACAGAGCAGCAGATCACTGAGTTTGCAAATCTGTACTTTAGCTACACTTGAAATAAAACATTCTTTAAATCTGTGACTCCCCTCAGCACTGCTCCATCTGCGAGTGTGCAAATGTGTTTTCAATTAAACAATAGCACTCAAGATGAAACATTGAGCCTAGGCCTTGAATAGGCTTTCAGGGAAAGGAGTCTGACTTAAACAGTCTGCTTTTTGTTCCTTCCCTTGCTGGTTAAGAAAACCCATCTCAGCAGGGAATAGGGGTGGGAGCTTGTGGGGAGACCAGGAAGAAGAGTGTCAGTTCCTGCCACTGCACACCAAAAAACCCCAGAGTAAACGCACATAAATAACAGAATTAGCTGTAAACTTACTTTCAATCATTGTGCTTATTTCTTTGTGTTTGTTTGAAGAATTAAGTACAGATTTCAGTACTGGAATAATACAGATTTTGAAGTTCATGCATTTATTTATATGTCATGGGTGTGCCAACACAAAGGCCCTGGGCAGGGTGGCAGAACCAGAGCTTCATTTCTGAACAAATCCCTCTCAAGGAAAGCTGTTGTGCAACTGGGTGCAAAGTTATCCCAAAAGTACCCCAGTGAATTGACAGCTATTTATAACTGATACATGAGGAGCCAGGTAAAGGCAGTGGCAAAATGGAAATCGTCCCACTCCAAAAAAAAACCCCAAAACCTGAAAACCTGCACAGAGAGGCAGATCCCAGCAGGGACTGGCACAGGTTTAGATCCCCAGCAGCATCAGAGACACTCCAAACCTCTCCAGTACTCCTACGAAAGGATTTTCAGTGGTGTAGCTCCCTTAATCCATCAGTTCTGATGTCATGGGGCTAAATAACAAAAATTAAAATCTGGGAGCAGCATTTAAAGAAAGTCTGAAGAGGACACTGAGACTTAGATACTGATATCCTTAAAAGTATGTGCTGCACCCGTGCCTGAAAGATGCTGAATCCCAGAATCCCAGACTGGTTTGAGTTGGAAGGGACCTCAAAGCCCATCCAGTGCCACCCCTGCCATGGCAGGGACACCTTCCCCTGTCCCAGGCTGCTCCAAGCCCCAGTGTCCAGCCTGGCCTTGGGCACTGCCAGGGATCCAGGGGCAGCCACAGCTGCTCTGGGCACCCTGTGCCAGGGCCTCCCCACCCTCCCAGGGAACAATTCCTTCCCAATATCCCATCCAGCCCTGCCCTCTGGCACTGGGAAGCCATTCCCTGGGTCCTGTCCCTCCAGCCCTTGTCTCCAGTCCCTCTCCAGCTCTCCTGGAGCCCCTTTAGGCCCTGCAAGGGGCTCTGAGCTCTCCCTGGAGCCTTCTCTTCTCCAGGTGAGCATCCCTAGCTCCCCCAGAATGTCCCATAATAGCCTTAACAGTGGCTTCTACACCTGCAAATACTTTGATTTATAAGATATAAACCTTTCTGTTAATGAGCACAGACAGACCCTCAGTGGGTTCTATCCACAGCCAGAAAAATGCAGGAAGAGTAAAGATCACCCTGTAGGAACCTCGATTCTCCATTTCCTGCTGGGACACAGCAAATCTTTGCATCCTACATGGGAAAACACCAATTGCCCAGCAATCAGAGACTCTGATGTGCACCACTGTCATTGCTCTCATTGAACTCCAATTCAAATCAGCAGCTGTAGCTTTTCATTCAACATCTGACCTTCCGTGAACTCCTTTACTCTACACCACCAGCTTCATTATTGAAATTACCAGCACAAATTTCAGTGCAAAGACTTCCCTGCAACCCCCAGAATGTCTCCAGTTTTATAGCATGGAAAGAAAAAGCAGCTTTTGTCTGACAAAATCTTCCTGCAAAAATAGGGCACATTTTCATTTCCAGTTGCAGAAGTTGGTGTCAGGCTGCTGGATTTTACTGCACTGCTTTGGAATAAACAGCACCTGAAATGCAGGGAGGGCCTGCCAGCAAACACCACCTAATTTCACTAATTTCTGGTCCTAATGAAATTGGGAAAATGTGGTGTCCTTGCACTTGCTTCATTTGTGGTCCAGCCGGAACCAGTGCAGAGTAAATGGATTAAACACTGACTAAATATTTATAACACTTTGTAGACCAGGCCTGTGTTTGTGTCTAATGACAAGAGCTGCAGTGGGCTCAGCACCACCCCAGGGCTCAGGTGCTGCCAAATCCCTTCCCCATGGGTCTTTTCCTCCTCCTTTCTCTCATCTTTTCTGCGCAATGACAAGCCAGCTTGATTACTTTTGCATTTATGAGGTGCAGAAACTGAACACGGGCAGTTTTCCCACCAAATATTCTGTAATTAGCACACAAACCACCTCTGCATGAAACCAGCACCGTGTTAAACCAAGGAATCTCCACATCTGGACTGATTTAGCTGGGCATTGCCACACTGGATTACACAGTCCCAGACTGTTCCAAGCTCAGCCATGAGCAGTGAGCAGCAATCAGCTCTCTGGCCTCAGCCACGCCATCAATGCTTGTGCAGGAAGTCCCAGCCCCCAGAATTACCCCCACTTCTGCCCACCCCTGGACACAGATTTAGGAAGGCTGGGAGGGGAGCAGATGTCAGGAACAGGGAAGGCACCCAGTGGCTCTGTCTGGGCAAAATAAGTAACTCCAAATGCAGGGAGAACACCTGGCATTGATTATTCCAGTTCTCCTTTCATTCCAGAGGGCCAGGCCACATGGAAGATGCTCTTTGAGGCCCCCATTGCTCAGGGCTCTAAAGAAAGGCAAATTATTCTGCTCAAGCACAGTTATCTCCCAAGCCACTTCAGGCCCAGCTCAAAGCCTCATTAGAGGCTTCTTAATTGATCACCAGCCTGGAGGAGTCTGGAGCTGGTAAAGGGTACAACAGCACAGAAGCTGTCATGGCAGACCATAATACTTCACTCCTTTGCTCACTGAGGTCCCAGAGACTTTTCTTTCCTTGACTGAGGAGTAGAAGGGACACAGGAATTCCCAGTGCTAAAAACCAGGGAGCTGCTGCTTTGAAGGACTGGGAATTCTGGGGAAGCTTTTATGAGCACAGAAATGAGGGATCGATCAGATTTATTTCCTGGGTCCCTCCAGCTGTGAGGGATCCCTTGGGAAACACAGGCCAGGCTTTTCTCACATTATTCCAATCAACTGTAGTTAAAATCAATAGAGTGATCAAGAATAGGAAAACACTTCCAAAACACAACACACAGACATCCACACAGACTCTTCCTCATGGGCTCCCCATCCGTGGAATGTCCCAGGCCAGGCTGGACACTGGGGCTTGGAGCAGCCTGGGACAGGGGAAGGTGTCCCTGCCCATGGCAGGGGTGGCACTGGATGGGCTTTAAAGTCCCCCCTAACCCAAACCACCCTGAGATTCTGGGATTTCTCAGATCGGAAAATTAATTCCAGAGTTTTACAAGTTGCTCTAACTCAGAATTACAACCTTCCTTCCTTAAGGACTCCTGTACCTCCCTTTCTCTCCCAGTAACAAATGCTGCCTACAAAAATCCCAACCCAGCTATTCCAGGAGTAAATACTGATGGCGGAACACTTTTCTGCAGCTCCCATCTCTCAGAGATTTTGGGCTCATTACTCCAGAACTCCCCCTCTAAAGTACTCAAGGATCTATATAAAGATTTTTACTTAAATATTTACTTCTCTTAATTCAGAGATGACTGAAAAAATAAGAGAGACAGAGAGAAAGGAATGTCTATGAGCTGCTTTATGATTTAGAAAGGCAGCTTGAATAAGTTTTAGTTCAGCTTCATTAACAAAAATGTGCAGGTCTTGTCTCTATGACAACTCCAGAGGGAGTGGAATGATTCCCTTCCTCTCAAGAGCCTGGAAAACTGAATAATTCAGAGAGGAAGAGATCCTTAGTCAGACTATTTACAACTGTTTGGTTTTGTTAACACCTATTTAAAGCCAATGCCTATGCAAGATTTTTGGAGAAAGGATGTCTTGTTTAAGACAAAACTTCTTTCCTTGTTTAATTCAGAGGCAAGAGAAGTTTCAAAGGGACATTTGAATACTCACTGAGTCTTCACCAAATAAGACAACCCGTCCAGCTTTGGTATTTGTAAGATGAAGATAGTAAGAAAAGAAAATATGCTCTGTATTTAAAAGCCATGTAGATCTGGGCATTTCCAGCTTCCAGGCTTTGACTCCAACTCCAATGGCAACTATGCCAATCTTCATTTTTGTAACAAATACTCCACGTCCTGCCTAGGTCTCCCATTAGCAGATTTTTAATACTAATTACTGCGCTGAGCAATTGTATTAATCCAGTTTTAACAGAGCTGAAAGCACTTAGCAATTTGAAATGAGGGTTTGAAACTGCCAACTTCCAAAATGCCATTTGCTGGGACAGCCCAGGGGCCAGTGCCCTCCTGCCCACATGGGGCCACCTGGGCACCCCTGGGCTCCTGTCCAGCCACTGTCACCAGCACCCCCAGGGCCCTTCCCAGCTTTCCAGCCCCTCTTCCCCAAGACTGGAGTGTTCCATGGGGTTGTGGTGACCCCAGGGCAGGACCCAGCACTTGCCCTTGTTGACCCTCACCCCACTGACCACAGCCCAGGGCTGCAGCCTGCCCAGATCCCCCTGCAGAGCTCCCCAGCCTCCAGCACAGCCACACCCTCCCAGCCTGGAGCTGTGCAGGAACTGCCTGAGGGAGCCTGGATCCACATCCCCCCCAAACACACTGAGCAGGCCCGGCCCCAACCCTGGGCCTGGGGAACCCCAGGAGAGCCCGGCCCCACTGCATCCAGCCCCACCCCACAGTGGGTCCCACAAACACCCCCGTGTCCCACTCCCACACTCACCATATCTGTGCTAACACTGGCTGAGGTAACCCAGATTGGAAAAAAAAGTTCCTGGCTTGATCACCTGTAAAATAAACAGGACATGGCTTCAGCTACAGCTCCAACAGCTGGCAGAGGGAGTGGGGAATCAGGAGGCAAAAATATCTGCAATAGGAGCCCAACCCATCCCATGAGCAATGATCATTGACATAGCACTGAGGAAATTCATGTAAGAAAACAGAGTAACAGAGAGGAGGCCTCCCACTGCCTGTGAGACCAAACTTTGATGAAAATTCAGTAGGATCAGTGCAATTCCTTGATTTGGAGCTTTGCTTCCCACTGCTTCAATCAGTTTTGCATTTAGATCTTTCCAAAAGGTTAACCATGCTGATGTCAGTGCCTTACAAACTGAATTTCTAAACCTGATTTCAGTTAAATTGACACACCTTTATTTAATCAGACCTTTTACTCACCACAGTATTAGTGTGGTGGGCTGGCCCCAGGCACAAAGAACCCATCACTCCCTTCCCTTCCACAGCAGGATGGGGAAGAGAAAATAACAGAAAATAACAGAAAAGTTGGGGATGATGTGGCAAGGCATTTGAACAACGGGATATAAAATAAGAAATACCTGTTCAAATTTTCTAATTCTTATGCCCATATGTCTCCCAGGCAGCTCTGAATGCATTTAGGCTCACTAGTTAAGACGTAATTAAACAAAATTAAAAGTGAAAACTGTTTGTTTACCAGTGATAAATCCAGCTGTTGGTTTCAGACTATGGAACTGTTGGTCATGTTTTGCTCTCTCCTCCACAGTAATAGCCCAGATATCCAGGTTGCCTGGTTCAAAAGAAATGGAGAAATGACATAAAGAAACATCACCCAAAAAACACCCTCCAGTGATTTCTGAGTGTAATTATCTCGTATCATTCTGGGACTCTGCAAACAACCCAAGGGTGGTCATCTGTTCCCCAGAGCACACACAGCAGAAATTTCAGTTCTTTTACCTACAAAGGCACCTCATTCCTCCCCAATATTCCATCTGACCCTGCCCAGAGCACACACTGCTGAAATTCCAGTGCCTTTACCTGCAAAGGCACCCCATTCCTCCCCAATATTCCATCTGACTCTGCCCAGAGAAAGGCCCTGAACAGATGCAATCTTTACATGGAACCAGAGCAGTTACTCTGTCTCACTGACATTTATCTTTGCAATCCTTCCGCAGATCAGCTGCAAAACTGAACTCCCAAATGTATTCCCAGGATCTGAAGGGGCCTACCAGGAAGAGAGACTGTTCATCAGGAACTGAGTCACAGGGCAAGCAGGGATGGGTTCAGACTCAAAGAGGGGAAATTTGGGTGAGTTATACAGAAGAAATCCTTCCCTGGGAGGGTGGGGAGGCCCTGGCACAGGGTGCCCAGAGCAGCTGTGGCTGCCCCTGGATCCCTGGCAGTGCCCAAGGCCAGGCTGGACACTGGGGCTTGGAACAGCCTGGGATAGTGGAAGGTGTCCTTGACCATGGCAGGGGTGGAATGGGATGAGCTTTAAGGTCCCTCCAATCCAAACCAGTCTGGATTCTGTGATTTCATGTGAATAGCAAAAATACTGCACTGCCAGGGCCCAGTCTGGATTTTTCACTGCAGTTCCAGATGCTGCAACTTCCCCTGTTGTAAATGAGACAAAAATGTGTCACTTTTGTTCTAATTTAAACATGAGTGATGGGAAAACAAGGGAAAAAAACTGGAAGTGGCAGCACCCAAAGGCATCTGCTGGACCTTTTAGCAATTAAAAAGTCCAGTAACCCTGAAAGGAAAAAGCATCTGCATTTCTCCAGTACAAGTGGAGCAGAACGAGGTGGTGCCCCACTGGCAGGGGCTGAGTGGCCTGGATGTGCCTGGATGTGCCCTGCAGGGACAGAGTGGGGCTGGAAGGGATCAATACAGGACACAGGGATCCTGCCCTGCTCTGCTGTTGGCTGAGAGGTGTCTGCAAAGCCATCACAAATCAGAGAAACGCTCAGCTCAGAGAGATGCACTCCGCACAAACACTTCCCTACAGAAAACTCTTGGAAAGGAACATATTTATGCCAAGTTTTTGCACATAGGAACAGTTCAGAACACACCAAAAGCCACTTACCCCCAAAAGGTGTTGGAAACTGAGCCATGGTTCTGTCACTTTTAGCTTGTTAATAGATGCCTGGAAAAGGAAAAAAATAATCAGATATTCAAACACAGTATCTTCCATTTTCCATATATTTTCTGTATGATTAATTACTACAGAAAAAAAAAAAAGGCATTGAAGAAGCAGGAATGTATCAATACTTCCCACACCAACTGTGAATTACAGAACTCAGTGTCTCAGTTTTGCACTTCCCTGTGCATCCATGAGAGCATTTTCCTACCAGCAAACAGCTACAGTTCAGTTCTGCTTTAAGAATGGCCTCAAAACCAGCCTTTATTTATAAATAGTCAGTGATGGAGGGAAGGGCAGAGCTCAGTCGGATCCCAGGGATGCTGCTCCAGGCTCCATGACTTTCCTGAGTGTTACAATCCCTGCTCTGCTTAGGAGGGAAACTGGCTCCATTTCCAACTGTTGAAACCCAGCATGGCCAGCAATCTGGTTTTTACTGCTGACAGAAAATGCACTGCCTTGCTCGGGGTCCCTTTGTTTAAACCAAACACATTATAAAGATGAAAGTCCATTTGCAGGCTGCTTTGCCCCCAGCCCAGCCCCGAATCTGAGGAGCACCAAGTGCCGGAGGTGCCGTCGGAGGGCAGGGGAGCCTCCAGGAGAGCACCGCTGCCTCTGCAAACAAAGCAACTACCCAGGCTCCAAATGGCATCTGGACAGAGAAAAGGAAAAACATTTTTCTTGCTGCACACAAAGCCTGACATGAGCTGCCTGAGCCAAGGCACAATGACCAGCACCGGGGCCGCACTACAATGAGCGACGGCCTCTTGTCCTGCGAGATTCCACTCGTGTCTTCCGGGCAACAGCAGAAAGGCAAAGGGAACAGAATCAGAAGGAGAATAATTTAGGCTGCTTGAACAGCAGCAGAAATTTATCAATATCCCTAAGAAAAGGCATTCACTTGCACCAACAATTTCCTTTTGTCTGAATTCCTGTTTGCTCCCCTCCCCATCCCCCTTTCACACTTCCCACATTCTCTTCTGGCTTCCAACTTGGGAACCTCCTCTGTATCCCCTCCCCAGATGTCCCTGCACAAACCCCTGGCACTTTTGCCAGCCGGGCAGCTGGAATTTAGGGAATGATGGACACAATCCTGGCTTTTTCCTCATAATTTGGCCAAGCACATGACTCCAAATCCTTGTCCCCAAGGCCAGGGAACGCAGCTGATGCTCTCCATGCACACCAAGTGTTACCTCCAAAGTTTCAAATTCCAGGCACAAGAATCCAAGCGTTAAGAACGAGCTCCCTGAGATGTGGGGCTCTCCCAAAAGCATTCCTGAAGTGCTGAAAGATCAGCACTTTTATCTTTGCCTGTTTTCTTACTGTACTCTGCTGTGGGCAAGAACTCTGCTACGCTGCTGGTTTTTGTGACTGCAAGGAAACCCTAAGGGAAAAATAAAAGGAAAAAAAAAGAGGAAAAAAGAAGGCGGGGGGGAAAGGAGGAGGAAAAAAAAGAAGTAAAAAGAAGTAAAAACAAAAAAACCAAAACAAAACTACACACAAAAAATCCCAAACAAACAAAAAAAAAAAAAAAAAAA
>VWZT01012686.1:225-15458 GCA_013397055.1 Pachycephala philippinensis | reverse complement strand
CTCCAGGCTGAGCCCCTTTCCCAGCTCCCTCAGCCGCTCCTGGGACTCCAGCCCCTTCCCAGCTCCGTTCCCTGCCCTGGACACACTCCAGCCCCTCCAGGTCTCTCTTACCCCAAGAGCCCAGAACTGGGCACAGCCCTCGAGGGGCCTCTCAGTGCCCAGCACAGGGGACAATCCTTGCCCGGGGTCTGCCGGACACATTGGGGCTGATCCAAGCCAGGATGTTTCCTCAGCAAAGGCAGGGAGAGAAAAAAGGCAAGTGAAGAGAAGAAACATTGTAAGGAGAGGTCAGGGAGAAGAGGGCCAAGGAATGATGGAAGAGCAGGAAGGGCAGGACACAGCAACTCCAGGGCATAAACACAACTCATCCTTTTCCTCTCTCCAACTCCCGCAGCTCTTACAGCACTCCAGTCAAACCTCCCAAAGACTGAGCTTTCCAAGGTTCACACCTCTGGGCAGAGATCAAACCTGCTCAGAAGATGGTGCTACACCCACCACAGAACAATGATCTGAAGACAGAAGTTTCCTTTAGGGTCTGACTTGCCTTGACTGCACCTTTGAGAGAACCTTTTCCTGATCTCGAGCCCAGACCTCCCTGACACAGCTTGAGCTGTTCCCTCAGGTCCTGTCCCTGCTCACAGGGAGCAAAGATCAGTGCCTGACAATGACAGATGTGAAAGGTTTGTACAATTTATAGCACAGGAGGAACAAGTTGCACAATTTATAGCTCATACTTGCAGCAGTGGATTAAACCCAACGATCCCAATTCATCCAGGTGATTTCAGGAGCTTCTGTCACTTTGAAGGTGCTGTCACTCCTGACTGTGGATCAGGATCCCTTTATTTCTCCATCTGGCTTGTTAAAAATAGGGGCAATTCACCTTGGCAGTGGAGTCTCGTGACTCCAAGAGGAGATGGCTCGAGGGCCACTTGGTGCAGCCTGAAGTGGCCAGCAGGGCCTGGGGACAGCTGGGGAGGCAGCGAGAGGAGCAGAGGCTCTCCCAGCTGGCCCCGCAGCCAGCAGGAACCGCTCAGCTCCCGCTCCTGGCTCCAGCACAGCACAGCATTCTCTGCGAGCTGGCAACTGCCAGCATCTCCAAAATAAACTCTGCGTGCTAAAAATACGTTCCTGGTTATTTACCTTCCGAGTGAGACCTCAGAATGAAAACTGGCATTCTAATGATGAATCCACAACTTCATCAATCATTACCTTCTGAAACAGCAAGCAAGAGTTTATGGAAGTCACTTGGCTGCAGAAGTGCAGCCTAAAGATATTCTACAGGAAAAATGAAGTTGTCAATATTTCAACTATTCAAAACCACCCTATACTGAAGCACTTACAATCAAATCATCATCAGTCCAAAAAGCCTTTCTCAAACTCAGCAGTGAAGTTTTCAATTCTCCTGAAAAATACAGAAGGTGTTTACTGGTGCTTGAAGTGAACAGAAAACCCAAAATGAACTCACTGGAGTGAAGAGTTGGCTACTTGCAGAGGAGGGAATCTGAAACTTTGCCTTAAAATTAACTTGTCCCCCTTCAGGGAAAGGAAAGGGTAATAACACTCAACCACCACTGACACCAGGAAAATGAATACATGGAACCAGAGAATGGTTTGGAAAGGACCTTAAAGCTCATCCAGTGCCACCGCTGCCATGGCAGGGACACCTTCCCCTGTCCCAGGCTGCTCCAAGCCCCAGTGTCCAGCCTGGCCTTGGGCACTGCCAGGGATCCAGGGGCAGCCACAGCTGCTCTGGGCACCCTGTGCCAGGGCCTCCCCACCCTCCCAGGGAACAATTCCTTCCCAATATCCCATCCAGCCCTGCCCTCTGGCACTGGGAAGCCATTCCCTGGGTCCTGTCCCTCCAGCCCTTGGGAATTGTCTCTCTCCATGTTTCCTGTGGCTCCTTCAGGCCCTGCAAGGCCACAGTGAGCTCACCCCAGAGCTTCTCCTCTCCAGGCTGAACAATCCCAGCTCTCGCAGCCTTTCCTCCCAGCAGAGCTGCTCCATCCCTCTGCTCATCCTGGTGCCTCCTCTGGACTCTCTCCAGCAGCTCCACGTCCTCCCTGTGCTGGGCCCCAGGGCTGGGGCAGCTCTGCAGGTGGGCTCTCACCTGAGCACAGGGGCACAATCCCAATCCCTTTCCTGATTCCCACACTGGGGGATCAGCCCAGGGCTCAGGGGGCTCTGGGCTGGGGCAGGTCCAGCTCTCACCCACAGCACCCCAATCCTTCTCCCAGGGCTGCTCCATCTGCTCATCCCAGCCTGGATTGATCCCAGGGGTTGCCCCGACCCAAGTGCAGCACTTTGTACTTTCCTCATCCGGAGCCAACAGAGGCACTGAACGTGCCAAGGATGATCCACAGCATTTTCCCGGTGATATGTTCAGTTCCCAAGCTGTGACCAGCCAGACCAGGCCCTGTGGAGCACTTATTACATCCAATCCACTTTGCTTTCTCACAGAAATGAATAATTAAGTACCTGTAGAGATAAAACTACATGAACATGCCTCAGTTCTCAGCTGCTTAAATGATGCTGCTGACAGTTTGAGAAGCCAAGCACTCAGAGCAGTCCTCTGAATGTTCAGCTGGACTGGTGCAACTTTCAAGAAGGAAACATCAAATTACACAAGAAAAAAAAATCCAGTAAAAAAGTGCCACTTCATATATTAAAGAAAACAGCAGCAGCAAATAATCCTCAGTTAAGGCCTCCAGCAAGAGATGCCCTCACACTCTACACTGAAGAGGCCATTTACTCACATACTTCTGTTCTTTTTCCTTTTTATTTGTAGTTCCCCAGCAAACATTGTCCATGACAACTTTCAAGCTACAGGAGCTCTATATGGCAACAGCTCATGGCTTCAAACCCTGCTGAAGAATCTTACTAATTATTTCAACTGTTGGTATTGAAATGAGGACAAATGAAGGAATAACACAAGTATCTGGGGTATAGATATGTTTGTCTATGGCTCTTTTAATCATTGCTTGGACAGCTGGGAATTGGAATGCTCGAGGAGTAGGGAGAAAGGGAAAAAAAACCCCAAGCAGCACCTCCCATTCCTTCAGGACATGAACAAAAGAGAAAGATTTTTGAATTGGGCCCAGCAGAAAAATCAGCATCTTCCAACCCTGAGATCATTCCCTCAGCCTTCTGAAAGGTTCCTGTTTAAGAGCCCCAAACAAGGGCTTGCAGGGGCCTCCCAAATCCTGGTTGCCAGCAGCCAGGACGGTGTCAAAACACTGTGTTAAAATCCTCCAGAACTGGAGGTACCAACTGGGAGAATCAGATTGGAATGAAGCAAAGAACCTGGGCAACAGAGCAAATCCTGCAGGCTGAGGAGGAAATGCAACACCTCAGGACAACGTGCTCTAGAACCTGTCGGGGAACACTGGGAAGACACCTACTGCCTAACAACCATGGAAAAGGGAGGCACAACTTCCTGAAACACAGATTGGCATGGCAGAGCGGAAGGCAAAATCACGGAATCCCAGAAGCTTTGGGTTGGGAGGGACCCTAAAGCCCATCTAATTCCAACGCCCTGCCATGGCAGAGACACCTTCCCCTGTCCCAGGCTGCTCCAAGCCCCAGTGTCCAGCCTGGCCTTGGGCACTGCCAGGGATCCAGGGGCAGCCACAGCTGCTCTGGGCACGCTGTGCCAGTAGCCCAGATCAGGCTACAGAGAGGACTAAGTTTTATGTTTTGCTCACCTACTTCGAAATTTGGAGTCTTCTGTGTGTCTTTCTTTGAAATTCATCTCATTGCTGACAGTTCAGGAAGCTGTTAGACCACTTCTAAATACAACATGCAGAATATTTAGACACATCCAAACACACCTGCCTGAACAGGCAAACACCACACGTGGCTTCCCCCAAACCCTGGAGAGAACATTCCTAATAAATCCTGAAGGGATACAGGATGAAGGGCATGACGCACCCTGCCCACGCCCTGTGTTTCAGGCTGGTTTCCCTAAATACTAAAAAGGTTTGATTAGATTGGCAAAACCTTTAGATTTGATATTCCAGGGGACTGCTTATGGGAATTCAATGGAACCCTGGAAAACACTCTGTGTGACACAAGAATTGATCTGCTTTGGAAAACAGCAGTTGCAGAGTATCAAGCCCCAGTAACACAGAGAAATCATGTGTGAATTAAGCACTATGAAGAAAAAAACACACAGAAAAAAAAACCCCAAAAGCCTGAGGGGGAATTGTAGATGTTCCAAGCAGGATCTCACAGTTGCAAGAGAGATTTAATTTGGTTTCAATGCGAAGTTCAGGGTTTGAGACCCATAACAAACTCAGACAAACCTCATTTTTCAAATGCTTCTCCCTAGACTGGACAGACTGAACAGATACACAGAGATCTCAGGGGGAAGAAAAATGAGCCATAACATTAAAATGTAACAGCCTGGCCAAAAATATGAGTAACCAGATCCCCAGCGCCAGAGGTCAGAGATGCACCAGCACTGCTCCCGCCAGCCATTGAAAACCAGGAATAAAGGAGTCCAGCAAGGAGGCACTAAGCCAGCACTGTCCCCAGGGACAAAGAACTTCACACATTTTTTTCAGTTACCTTGCCAATAACTTCCCCACTGTATCCAACACTAACCATTAAATCTGGAAGGAATATAATGATTCTATAGCAACCAGCTGTGAAGATATTTTTCAAACAGAACAAACTGGATACAAATGCCAAATACTTTCCCAACAAATTTAGCCATTCCTAGTGGGAGGGGAAAACTATGTTCACTGCTGTGATCCAAAACACAGTGTAAATCCGAGTTCTGTACAAAACTCGAGCAGTTTAAAACAAATCTGAGAACCAGGAGCAGATAAACAGACACCCAGGTGTGCACCTTCTGTTACTCTGCCAGGACATCACTCCAGCAGCCTCTCTCCTCTGGAGCAGCACTTCCATGAGACTTTTCCACACTGGTTACTCCCACCACCAAGAGGCCAACTTCACTAGGATTTTCATGTCCCTTGGAAGAGTTTATCAGGGAATCTTCTGGGGATGTGAAGCAGTCACATAACACCTCAGCTCTACAGTGGCACCTGCACATGAATCACATCAAGAGAGACACCGAGGGGCTGGAGCATGTCCAGGGCAGGGAATGGAGCTGGGAAGGGGCTGGAGCCCCAGGAGCAGCTGAGGGAGCTGGGAAAGGGGCTCAGCCTGGAGCAAAGGAGGCTCAGGGGGGACCTTGTGGCTCTGCACAACTCCCTGACAGGAGGGGGCAGCCGGGGGGGTCGGGCTCTGCTCCCAGGGAACAGGGACAGGAGGAGAGGGAACGGCCTCAGGCTGGGCCAGGGGAGGCTCAGCTTGGACACCAGGAGCAATTTCCCCATGGAAAGGGAGCTCAGGCCTTGGAAAGAGCTGCCCAGGGAGGTTTGGAGTGCCCATCCCTGGAGGTGTCCAAGGAAGGGCTGGAGGTGGCACTCAGTGCTCTGGGCTGGGGACAAGGTGGGCATCGGGCACAGCAGGGACTGGATGGGCTGGGAGGGCTTTTCCAGCCTCAGGGATCCTGGGATTCTCTGTCTGTAATTTGGGTCCTGTAAGCTCTCAAAACAATGCAGTGATCTGGCTCTCTCCCTGTTTAGATGAAGCCACTCCTGCTCTAGGTTTCCTGATGTGCAGAGCCATAAAAAGATCCAAATTCCCTCCTGCAGGCCAACATGCACCTCAGTTGAAGCATTTTTCTCAGCAAAACAAGAATGAGACACCGCGAGAACTCGTGTGTGCTTTCCCTTAGCTCAAACACAAAACAGGAAACCTCCAGGTAAAAATAAGGAAAATCAAGTCTAATATTAGGTTCATGTACATTAGCCCAAATGCACATCCTCTGAATGCTTATCTCAGAAGTCTACAAATCAAAAGAAAGGTGGAAACCACCTAACTAGGCAACAGCTCCGGTTCCTTCTATCACAACAAGGCTTTGTTTCTATTTAAATCTTCACAGAATAAAGTTTTTAATCTTTAATGAAACACAAAGCCAAGCTAATGCAAGATGAAATTATTGGTAGAATATATTCACCTGGTTTCACAATATTTTACAGGGATAACAACAGAACTCAACAGGTAAATGTTCAAAATCACAGAATGGTTTGGGCTGGAAGAGATCTTAAAGCTCACTTTTCCAGGCTGCTCCCACATTCCACTGTCCCAGGCTGCTCCAAGCCCCAGTGTCCAACCTGGCCTTGGACACTGCAGGGATCCAGGGGCAGCCACAGCTGCTCTGGGTGCCCTCCCCACCCTCCCAGGGAACAACTCCTGCCCAATATCCCATCTAGCCCTGCCCTCCCTCGTCTTAAAGCCATTCCCCTTTGTCCTGTCACTCCATGCCCCTCCAGGGACTGAAAAGTGCCTCAGCTGAGACGGATTCCATTTCCCGCCTTTGGTTAATTCTGCTCACCTGGTGTTTTCCCAGCTCTCTCCCCCAGCTGCAGAGCCTGGCTCCTCGTGGGGATCTTCACAAAAGTACTGGAGAACTGGCACAGGGTGCCCAGAGCAGCTGTGGCTGCCCCTGGATCCCTGGCAGTGCCCAAGGCCAGGTTGGACACTGGGGCTTGGAGCAGCCTGGGACAGTGGAAGGTGTCCCTGCCATGGCAGGGGTGGGATGGGATGGGCTTTAAGGTCCCTCCCAACCCAAACCAGTCTGGGATTTCCAGAAAAGCCAAGGCAGCCCCTTGTCCACGGCTGGTACCAGACACTGGTAGCAGCAGAACCAGACACTGCNCAGCCCCTTGTCCACGGCTGGTACAGAACCAGACACTAGTGCTGCCACATTAAACACGTTCATCACAACAAAGCCAGCCTGGGAAGCTGCATCCTGGCGTATCCAGGCCACCTGCAGCCTTCTGCCCCTTTATGGCCCTTATATTTACTGCCTTTCCAAACCTCTCCTGCTAAAAGGTACCTCAGATGGAGAGGAATTGCACACATGGGTCTCTGTGGAGGATTCAAGGAACTTTTGTTTAATAAGGATTTATTTATTTCTCCCCTTTCCCTTTTTTTTCGCTCCTTTCTGAAGCTGGGAAAGGATAGTAAAGCACAATAAACCTCCCCACAAAAGGAAATGAAGTGTCACCAGAAATTCAGTGCTCAAGTTTCCTGGGTCTCATTTCAGTGCACAAAGCTGGACTGAGTCAGCATTTTTCATTCATAATGCTGGCAGGATTTTTAAGGGGGTGTTTTAAACACGAGGACTAAATTTCTGTCACTGGTTTGAACTTCCCAAGCAGAATGTCTCATTTTAACTAACAGTTGAAGAGATTCAGCATGATTATATTCCCTGCACACATGTAGTTGTTGCCCTGCCCCAGCCAGACTGTGCTTTGCTTTCCCTAACAAACGCCAGGTGGTTTAATCCAGGATTGCATCAAGGTAATCCAGGGAAAGCCGGAAGTTGGCATTAGCATAACAGATTCTAGAAACTCCAGGAATTGAGCAACTCCAGCAGGATAGCCTCATTTCCTTGGAACTACAGTGTAACATTTTTCTGGCTGAAGCAAAGAGAGCAGGAAAAAACGTGACATTATTTCTGAAGCTTCACGTGATTCCTGACTGCAGCAACTTTATCACCCATCAACAGATCTTCCCTGCCTCTTACATTCACAGAAGTCCTTAAAGCCCCCCAACCACACAATGGGCACAAGGTTTATTATTCAGCCATCAGCAGAGTCCACCCAGCACCCAGCAACAACTGCAGCTGAACAGAGTGCAGCCTGTGAGGCCGCTGAGATTCCAGCTAACATGTCATCCCTGGAACACGCTCAACTCCGCGAGCCAACCACCAGCACGAGCCAAGGCGCCGAAAGGTCACAGCTCCAGTTCTCTTATCCCTGCCTCCAAGCAAGTGGGGAGCCCAGCAAGGAAAAAGCAATCCTGCATATGCCTACTCTTTTCAGTCCTGCAGTTCTCCTCCTCTCTCAGCAAGGGCTCCAAAGTCTGTCATGAGAGACAAGCAGGAGCAGAGTGAAACCAGCTCAGATCCCACCAGTTCGTCTGAGAAATTCTGAATTCTCCAGTTGAAACCTGGTTTTCAGTTCTAAAATAGCAGATTAAACAGTTTGGGTTAAATATCCCCAGTAGTTAATACAGATAAAGTGATTTTTTAAGCCATACAATAGCATTTGTCAGCAGCTCGGAGTAATGTTGAGAGCACTTGACTCTAAAGGATGCAGCTTCTTCCCTCCTCACAAAGCAAAATTGTTCCGCTTGCATCATCTGCAGACAGCACGAGTTTGAAGCAGTGCCTTCAGATTTAGATGTGGAGTTGAAAGAGCAGCACCAAACAATCCATGCCAGACAATCCTGCCAGACTGCAGCTGGAGAACTTCCTATTCCTGTGTCACAAGAGCTTTCCAGTCACCGCGCAGAGCTCTGGGATTTACGGGTCATCCTTAACTTCTGACTCTGCAAAAAGGATGACTAAACAACCTAAAAAAAGCATGGAGCTGGTAAAGTGAAAATGCTGCACAAGCTTCAGCTCCATTCAGATTACTCTGATAACAGCTGTGATAAGGAAGCACATTGTGAGCATGGATAACACCTCAGCTTCCTGTCAGCAGGTTGGGGTCAGAGACCAGGAAACACCAAACGGGAGGATCCATCTGGTTCAGTCCCACGTCAGTTAAGGATCTCCTCTTCACAAGCCCAAGATCCCGCTTTTGTCCTGCCAAAGCCATCTGAAGGAGCCTTGGCCCACAGGAATTTCCAACCCTGAGACAGACTCCCTGACCCCAATGAAGCCAGAGATTCCTGAGCACAGCCAGCTGGAGCTGATCAGTAATGCCGACACGGCATCAAGCACTACACCACCCAAGAAATGAACTGCGTTTGCCTTCTTCCTCTGGCTATGTCATCATTATTTGATAACATCTCCTTGAAGCAACCTCATTTCTCAGCAGAAAATATCCACAAAAACTAGATTCCGGTCACATTTCTTAAAATTCATGCATTATGTTAAACAGCAGGTTGCTGTTTGTTCTTTAATGAGCACATTATATTGGTGTGGTTTGAAGTAGAATAAGAACAGAACAGCAGAACATGCAGAAGTTTCCAAGTTGGATAATGGCTGTTTCCCAACTTTGTCCTTAAACACTTGAAAAATCCACAATGTCCTGCCATGAATTTAAGTATAAATGACCTTATGTGAAAACACTTATGTTAACACTTTTATGCTTTGAACTCTTCCTCTGAATAGAAATTTCACAAACAAGAATTTTAAAAATACACATATGTAAAAGACAACTATAAGGAACAGTTGGAAAACAATAGGGGAAAACCTCATTATATGTCTGCTTTTAAATTTAGTACTACCCCGAACACCTACAGTAACTTCATGCCACACTACTTTATTCTAACAAAAATATCTACCCTCTTCTCTTTGATGTTTATTCTGCTGTTTGCAATTCAAGCCCACACTGAAGAATAGAGGTGTTAACAAGGAAGAAAATTTTTAAAGCATTTCAGATCTCTCTACAACACAGTTCCAGTTACAAAGTTTTTCCTGGTTGGGATTGGCCCCTACAATCACCAAGAGAACAAAACCCATGAACATCAAAATACAAAGGGTAAGGGAGAGAACACCTGCCAGCCTTCAGATAACGCGGAAACTCAAGAGACCATTAAAATGAAGACATAAAGATGCAGGACAAAAGAGAGGAAAAAAAGAACAGGTAAGAATGGGGATGGCTGCAGGCAGGGAGCTGGGAAAGCAACCACAGCAAAGGTGCAGAGCAGAGAACTGCCTCTAAAAAATTGAATTACACCAAATGTCCATGCAAGACAGCCAACCACCAACCCCAGCCCTGAGTATCACAGGAGCCTGTCTGTCTATCTGCCTGAGAGCTCCAGAGAACTGAGTTCATCCAGCTGGGGCTCACATGTGACTCAAAGGAAAATGTCAGGATTTTTGCTCAAGAAATTCAATGATTACATCATCCCATTTGGTAGATGACCAGATTACTGGCATTTTATTACAGAACACAGCTCTCAAGTTGTCAGCTTTCATGATTGTCGGTAAGAATTAACTGTACTTCCCCAAAATACCCTGAAGATTTATGAAGTTATTAGAACTTGCACTGGGTAACAGAGCTCCTGGCTGCACCTCCTCACCAAAAGCACAGGAACCCCTACAGAATCTGCCCACACCTGAAGGCCAGGTGCAAAACTTACTTAAACCCATTAAATATTGCACCTTGCAGTTCAGAGGCCAGCCCATAACCTGGTGCCTGGGAATTTGAAATTGTAACATAAATGAAAAAATGTATTTTTACAGTTAGAATAAGCGGCTTTATCACCATAAAGACATGATGATTAACATAGTTCTGTGTTTAATTTGTGATTAACATAAAATTAGCTCAATTGTATCTTCAGTTTTCAGATCAGTCTTGTGAACACTTAAGATACAAGCAGTAAGTTTCCAACACACAATCATGGGTGTTAAATTGTACCACAATATAAAGATTGCCATCAAGAGAGCCCTCCCAAACTCACCTTGACCTCTGAAAGCTGAATGTGCAGCTGCCTTTACCCAGCCTCAGCTAGCTGGGCAGCTGAGGCTGTTCAGGCTGTACAGACACAGCTGAATTCCCTGCCCAGCAGCCAGGGTTGGATCTCTCCTTCACAGTTCAGCTGGGAGGGCAAGGAACAAAAAGTCCATGTGTGCTTGGCAGGATGAGCACCAGGCAGAAAACAAGAGATCCCTCTTCTCCTTCCCCGAAGATGGGTGGGTGCTCTTTTGCAAAAATACAACCAGACACCATTTAAACATTTCTTTCATATACTGGTTCTAAGGACTCAAACACAGAGACTTGAAGGTACTGTCAAAAAGGACTGAAAGTTCTTGTTTCCCCAAAGCAGCTCTGCCATGGGCACCCTCTGGGTGTCAGCAGCCCTGCAGGATCCCACAGGGAGGTTGGAAAACCTGGACTACACACTCACAGCAGGTGTGATTCTAACACAGGATGGTTTGGGCTGGCAGGGACCTTAAAGCCTATCCCAGTGCCACCCCTGCCATGGCAGGGACACCTTCCACTGTCCCAGGCTGCTCCCAGCCCCAGTGTCCAGCCTGGCCTTGGGCACTGCCAGGGATCCAGGGGCAGCCACAGCTGCTCTGGGCACCCTGTGCCAGGGCCTCCCCACCCTCCCAGGGAACAATTCCTTCCCAATATCCCATCCAGCCCTGCCCTCTGGTAGTTTAGATTATTTTACAGGGATATTTAAATGCTGTAAATATTTACAGTTCTGTATGGAAGTACAGAAGTTCATGTGCTCCAGAGGAGGTTCATTCTGAGTCCTCCAGAGAGGTGCCAACCGCTCCAGATGGCTCCACGGGAACCCTCCTTCAGGAACCACAGGTTTAAATCCAGGTGTTCTGTGTATTTTCAAAGTACATTAATAACTATTATTTTAATAGTGTCATTAGGGTTTGCTGACCTACATTATTAGTAGCACTATATTTACCTGCAATACAGAATATACCATCAGGCCCTTGATTTTCCAGGATTGCCATCCCACAAAACCTTACTTTTAAATTCATAGGATTGAGAGGTCAGCTCTCAGAACTGTGGGCACATACAGCCGTGAGGGACAATGCAGGGAAAGGAGATTGGAAACTACTGTGGAAGAGAAACACACAGCAGAGACTGAGGTTTCAGACACTCATGATTATTTCAGAATTCCAGAAGCACATCTTACCACACAACTTGTGAAAAGCTGACTTCACAGAGAAAAGATGTCCACTTGGACACTAACACTAATTAATTCAATTACCTTAAAAACAACACATGAAAAAGTAAAATGTTATATCTAACACATATAAGTTTGATAAGAGAAAACCAAACCAAGGATTTATTATGTCAGTGAAGTTTTCTGTGTTTTGACTGATTGCAATGAAGGGAATACTGTAAAAATGCACCTTTTTCATCAAAAATAGAATAACTTTTCTTCCTGGGAATGCCCAAGGATACCTCTCTTCATTCCTTCCTTCTCAAAATTATTTAATTTCTATTAAATAGAAATTTTCTATTCTGGTCAAGAAGCTGATCCTCTGGAGGGGACAGACAATGCCCTGTTTGCATAGGAGAGATTAGTTTCTAATTACTATCAGTAATTAGTGCTTTCCTAGCTGGAATTTCTCTGTCAGGAGCCTGACCACCTCCAGCCCTGCCACACACAGAGCTCTGGAGAGAGACTCATTCCAGACAGGTGGATCCATCAGACACCTCCATGTACCCTCCAAAACCTCACAGCTTATGTCTGTTGTATGAGGGACTGGCAAATACTGTTCTAAATCCTTCCATCTGCAATTAAAATCCCAACACATGTCTATAGTGACAATGCCATACAAAAATAATCAGTGGAATCGAGTACATTCTTTTTAAATTATACAAAGTGCACTTTTAACAGAGTGTAACTCCTTGTGCCACAGATCCCACAGAGGTTTTAGCACCTCACAGTGAGGTTTTCTGTGCACAAGTCATTTATCACCAGGTCTCAGCCTGGACCCCATTTCTGATTGTCCACCACCCCCCCACAATTTCATGCTTGGCAAGTAAAAACAAAACCAAGTTGCTGTGGAGGGGGCATCCCAAGTTCAGCAGCTGTGTCCAACACAACAGCAACGAGCACTCAAAGCTCCCAGCACACAACAGCAGCTGAGGCAGCCCTTGGGTTATTTTACGGTATAAAGAAACCAAAACCCCTCACATCTCTTTGGTTCCAAGCAGGTCAACTCTGAGCCACCCCCAGCGGAAACGTGCCCCTCAAAGCAATCTGCTGATGGTTTGTTCTGCTCTGTTACTGCACACAGCACAGGGAAATGTTTGTGGTTGGTAACTCCTGATCCCAGAAATCCATACTGGTTTGGATTGGAAGGGACCTTAAAGCCCACCCAGTGCCACCCCTGCCATGGCAGGGACACCTTCCACTGTCCCAGGCTGCTCCAAGCCTCAGTGTCCAGCCTGGCCTTGGGCACTGCCAGGGATCCAGGGGCAGCCACAGCTGCTCTGGGCACCCTGTGCCAGGGCCTCCCCACCCTCCCAGGGAAGGATTTCTTACAGAAAACTTCCACCCCGCTGATCTCCCCATTCCTCAACCCGCTGCATGTATTTTCCTTAACTTTCTTTCTTTATTCTTCTATTCCTCTTTTCCCTGGTGTTATCCTACTAAAAGCTAAAATTACAATCCCTGATTACAGTACAAAGACCAGAAAAGGCTATTCAACGTCATAATTTAGAATTATTTCATTGCTAGATTCACATTCTTTCCTGAATCCAAATCTACCCTAATTGCGTGATTAGAGGCATTAAGGAAAGGGCACCAAACGGCAGCAAGAGACGGAACAGGCACTGCAGGTCATGGCTTTGAGACTCCAATTCTTACTTCATCTAAGAACCAGGACATAAAGGGAAATTATCAAGCAAACACAGCTACTCTGCAAAGGATCTTATGTGGAATGAAAGACAGGGATATTACAGAGGGAACACAGCAACTGAAAGAACGGAGTGTGGTTTGTGAAGCAGCAAGCACAGGGAGCAGCCCACTCAGCTCCGGGGAAGTCTGAGCCTCAGACACTGGAGAAACTGTTCGGAAACCGTTCGTCTGCACGAAACATGACCCCTGTCAGGCTGCCAAAATCAGGGAGGGCACACCAGGGCTTATCACGCAGGCTGGACTGCCTCAGCCTGCTGGGATTTACAGCGATGGCTGCACAGCCGGAGCTCTGAGGGAACAGAAAATGCAGCTGTTTTCTCTACCTGTGCTTGGGATGCAGTCAGGACACCTGCTCGGCATCCACAGGCAGGCACCTCCCTCCTGCAGCTGGGAATGGGGATGCAGAGACAAGCAAGACTCCTTCTCCCGCACCTCAGACCCTCAGGCACGGCTCTGGAGGTGCAGTGGGGGAATTTCAAAAGAGAAATGATAATTTGCTATCAATTCACTGGTATAAACTATTACAGAATCATGGAATATCCTCAGTGGGAAGGACCCACAGGGATCATCCAGTGCCACCCCTGGCCCTGCCCAGACCCCCCAACAATCCCAGCCTGGGCATCCCTGGCAGCGGTGCCCAAAGGCTCCTGGAGCTCTGGCAGCCTCGGGGCCGTGCCCATTCCCTGGGGAGCCTGGGCAGTGCCCAGCACCCTCTGGGGAAGAACCTTTCCCTGCTCTCCAGCCTGAGCCTGCCCTGGCCCAGCTCCAGCCGCTCCTCGGGTTCTAAGGAACTTTTCTGTGTGAGAACATCACCAGGTCGTATTCAGCCAGGGAAGTTACAGGTGACTACAATGACAGGTAAAAGAAAGAAGGAAAGACTGTGTGGAGTAACATCCAGAGTCACCAACATCCAAGATACAGTTTGGCTTTTTGATTTAAGAAAACGCATCCATTTGGAGCTTGACTCCAATATATATTTAATTAATATCCACAGCTATTGCCTTAAATATCTATTGCCATATAGAAGCTGTAAACAAAAAGCACTTTGGAACTGGGCAGTGGGAAGAGGTAGAGGAGGACAGAGTGTTTCTTGTTTTAAGAAGGACCACACTATCCCACCTGGAATGCTAGTTGGTTTACTAATAGGAATTATTTATTAAACAATACTCTCTGATGAGCCATGGAAGTGTTTTCCCTTCACACAGCAGAGAAAGACAAAATTCACAGAAAATAGTGTTTTCTACAAGCAAACCCCATACTTCACCCCAAATAAAGCAGCAGCTGAACCAGAACAAAAGATATCCACAGGGAATATCATCCACAAACTTGTCTGCTCATCCGAGGCAGAGGCACACACAGGGGCACAACCCCATCCATGGACAGGCTTCCTTTCCCGACGCCCCGACAACACTCCCTCGTCCCACTGGTGCCCTTCTCCAAGCCGCAAGGGACGGCACTCCCAAGGGATGGCGTTCCTAGGGAATGGCATTCCCAGCGGAGGGCACTCCTCAGGGATGGCATTCCCAATGGATGGCTCCACTGCTTCCCCTCGCTCAGGGCGCAGCGGGCGCAGGGAGCAGCGGCCGGGGGCAGCGGGACCAAGGTGATCTAAGGCGCTGAAGAAACGCCGCGGCGGCACCGCCACACGTTACGGTAACAGGAGCAGGACAAGGCAGCCGGCCCCAGCAAGGGGCGCAGCATCACTCACCACCCGCCCCGGCTACCGAAGGAGGCGAGGAGGAGAAACCGGGCCCTGGCACCGCGACACGCCCGGGCACCGTGAGGGGCTGAGGCGG
>VWZT01012685.1:1071466-1194806 GCA_013397055.1 Pachycephala philippinensis | reverse complement strand
CGCGGTCGCCCGGGGACCGCGGGTTACCAGGAGGACGCTCCAGATGGTGGGAAAGCCCAGCTCCATGTGCTGAGGCTGAGGTCCGCAGCGCCATCGCTTGTCCAGATGGGATAGATGTGGAGGGGCAGCAGTGTTGTTGCAGTGCCGTGCTCCCCTTGGCACGCCTTTTGCATCCCCAGTGTTCCTGGAGCTGTAGGCTTTGTGGCTTTCTGGACCTTAACCCTAATGGCCGCGTTGGGCTGATGTCTCCAGCGACATCAGTTGATCTGGAGGTCCCCAGCATCAGCCCAGCTGCACTGTTAGGGTTAGGGTTCAGAGAGCTGCAGGGCCTGTGTATATCTCCAGAGACACCGGGGCTGCAGCAGCCTGCGAGGGGGAGCATGGCACTGCAACAGCATTGCACCCTCCACACCTTTGCCATCTGGGCCTGCCACGGTGCTGATAGGGAACTCCAGTCTAAACCTATGCTCCTTTGGTTCGAAACTGTTCCCCCTTGTCCCGTCACTACAGGTCTTGCTAAAGAGCCTCCCTCTTTGTTATAAACCCCTTTTGTATGTAAAGGTGACAAACTGAAAGGATGGTTAATGTTTCTGCTCACATGGTGTTACTTCAGCGGATCATACTCTATGACCAGTAATGATNTGACCATTAATTTTTTGTTCTGTTTTCACATTAAAAAAAAAAAAAAAAAAAACCAAAAAAACATAGACAGCCTTGCTATATCTAAAGGTAAAACTTAAACCTAATTTCTTGGTGGCTAAAATTTGCTTATCATATTTTGAGCAAGCCAGGTTTTACTTCATGTTAGTAAAGTCTGCTATTCCTTTGATCAGGCCTCTTGACGGTTAAGCAATTAATAGCCTACATTTGTTATCTATGTTTTTTAGGTGTGTGGTGGGTTGACCGTGGCTGGATGCCAGGTGCTCACCAAAGCACTCTATCACTCAGTCTTCAGCAGGAGGGGGTGAGGGGCAAGAAAATATGATGAAAAATAAAAAACATTATGGGTTGAGATAAGGGCAGTTTACTTAAGGAAAAGTGAAGATCGTGCAGAAGCAAAAGGAAAAAACAAAGATTTTATTCTCTCATTTCCATCAGCAAGTGATATCCAGCCACTTCCTGGAAAGCAGGGCTTCAGCACACGTAGTAATTTCTCCCCATTTATCCTCCTTTCCTTTAGATTTTTTATCTGGGCAGACATCAGATATGGAATATCCCTTTGGATGGTTTAGGTCAGCTGTCCTGGCTGCGTTGCCTCCCAAGATCTTGCCCACCCCCAGCCTTCTGGTGAGGGGGAAATGTTGGCTTGCGTTGATGCTGTGTGAGCACTGCTCAGCAGTAGCCAAAACACTGCTGTGACACCAACACAGAACACAGCACTATGAGGGCTGCTGAGGGGAAAATGAACTCCCTCTCAGCCAGACCCAATACATACTGTCAGCTCTTGCTTACAGTGTTCATGTCTCTGTTGAACAGGTTCTCCACTTGCAGGTAGAACAAAAGCCTCACGATGTGCGGTATCTGGGCCCTGTTTGGGAGCGATGAATGCCTTTCTGTGCAGTGTCTAAGTGCCATGAAGATAGCACACAGAGGTCCTGATGCGTTTCGTTTTGAGAACGTCAATGGTTTCACCAACTGCTGTTTTGGTTTCCACCGCCTGGCAGTTGTTGATCAGTTATATGGTATGCAGCCTATCCGGGTGAAGAAATTCCCATACCTGTGGCTGTGTTACAATGGAGAAATCTACAATTTCAAACAGGTAAGGCAATTTGATAATGGTAAGGCAATTTAAAAAATTTTTTTTTTTTTCAGTTTCAAGACTAGTGGATATTCAGAACATCTTTAAAACGTGTTGGACTAGAATATCAGAAAAAAATTTGAAAGTTAGCAAAGGACTAGTATTTAAAAGGAAGTAAATTATCTCAATGAGCTGTGAATCTGGTAGCTTATTTAGCAACATACTTAATCTTTAATACTGAGAAATCACTTTTTAATTGACGAGAAGGGCGATAAATATTTGCATCTTCAGGTTTGTTCAGTTGAAAGTTAAGACACATTCTTCATTATCTCTTGGGGAGGAGAATTCCAAGCCTCTTTCTCCCCTTCTTCTCGCTTCATAATACAAATTCTTTTAGACTGTCTTGCTCTTCAGTTGTTTTGGGTCGTCATTCTCCCAGGTTGTTGGATATTGCATTTTTATTATTGCATCTCAATCTAGATGGGATATGTCACTTAAAACATAGTGATGCATAGTATGCATGCTTACGTATTTATATAAAAGCAAGCCTTGGGGAGATGTTTCCAGTATGCCACAAAAGTCCTAAGGTGTCTGCAGCAGAAGTCAGGTTTTTTGTGGGGTTTTTGAGAGCCACTTAGATCTCTTAGGCACAAAACAAGCAGCAACTCTATTTAGTTCCTAAAGTTTCTAAATGTCCCTGATGGATGTGATGCTGTTGCTAAACACTGTCAGTGTTCCTCAGTCCCTGTGCTGAGATGTCCATGCGGCCTGTGTTACTTGGCAGGATGATTCAGATAATCCAAATTTGATGTATAAAGCAGCTTAAAACTGTGTCTGATTCTGAATCATGCTGAATGAATGTGTAAAATATATCACATACTAAGTGTGGTAGCATCAGAAACGTATGAATAATCTGAGATATTATGACATTTCTAATACTAACGTTACAGCATTTCAAACGTCACATTTTTTAAGACAAGTCAGGCTGCTGTCAGTCATATCAGTGACATCAGTAACATCATTGGGAATTTGACTCAATAGGCAGGAGATTTTTTTTTTCCCCCAGTCTTCAAGTATCTGGCTGTGTGAAGGGTGAGACTTTGCCCTGCAGTACATGTGAAATGTATTGTACCAACAGTCTGTATTTCTTGCAGTGTTTTGCATTGTGGTTTTTCTGCTGTTGAAAGCAGTAAGAATTACTCTCAATCATGCTACACGCAGTCCTAAGGGTACCTTAATTGTGCAACACTTGCATTCTACAGGAATTTGGTTGGTTGTTGTCACTACCTTATGTGCCCTCTTTCTTTATAATGAGATTTTTCTTTCAAGCTTGTGGCTGAAACCTACCTAGGAAAGGATCATGGGTGAAACAGGTGCCTTCCTCAGGGCAATGACTTACTTATTTTAACACTGACTCAATTGGATCTAAGACTGCCCCATAAGTAACAATTAAAACCAAAGAACTTAAAATGTTAAAGCATTGGTTTTGTGAGTTTTCTCGGCTTGTTAGAGTTTTAGTGAAACCCTCTCTTTCCCTCTGTTTTGTATGTATTGAAAGGCCTTTAAACAGCACCAGAAGAACATGAAGAATATTTGGTCTGACTTAAGTCTGACAGCTAATTTCTTCCTCCCCCATTTTATATGCACAGGCAGAATGAAAGGGCTAGTTTGAGGAATGGAGGAAGATTAGGCAGAAGGAAATTCCCTGCATAAAAAACCGCTGAGGAATTGCAGTGACTGCATAAGTAAACCAAAGATTATTTCCAAAGTACTTTACTCTGCAGAGATGTTGCACATGTCTACGTGTTTTGAGTTGTTTGGTGGTTTTTTTAGACAGTGGTAGTGCTTCTGAAGACCAGTGCTTCTTCGCTGCTGGCTAGTGCATCCTCAGATAGAAGTGTATCCTTGAAAACTTGCCCTAATGTGAATTGCTTAAGACTGCAGTGTCAGTCTCATTGCCTAAGAGATGAAATTTTTGTAGTAGGTTGCCCCTGGCTGGATGCTAGGCACCCACCAAAGCTTCCCTCCAACAAGTGGACAGGGAAGAGAAAATACAACTTAAGTTTCATGAGTTGAGATAAGGACTGGGGGAGATCACTCACCAAATGCTGTCATGGGTAAAACAGACTGAACTTGGGGAAATCAAATTAAATTGAATTTATTGCCAACAAAATAAGAGTAGGATAATGAGAAGTAAAATAAGCCTTAAAAGAAGAAACCTTCCCATCACCCCTTCCACCTTCCTGAGCTCTATCTTCTCCTCCCCAGAAGGGAAATGGGGGTTATGGTCAGTTTTTCACATGATGTTCCTGCCACTGCTGAAGGCAGTTTCTTCCCCTGCTCCAGTGTGGGGTCCCTCCCATGGGAGACAGTCCTCCACAAACTTCCCCACCATGAGTCTGTCCCCACAGCACAGACTGCTGCAGTGTGAGTCACTCTTCCATGGGGTGCAGTCCTTCAGGCACAGCCTGCTCCAGGATGGGTCCCTCACAGGGTCACAAGCCCTACCAGGAGATCTGCTCCAGCACGGGCTCCTCTCTCCACAGGTCTGCAGGCCCCTGCCAGGACCCTGTTCCAACATGGGTCTCCCATGGGTTCACAGCCCCCTCTCTGGCATCCACCTGCTCTGGTGTGGGGCTCCTCCATGGGCTGTGGGTGGATCTCTGCATCCCCATGATCCTCCATGGGCTGCAGGGGCACAGCTGCCTCACCATGGGCTGCACCAGGGGCTGCAGGGGAATCCAGCTCTGGCACCTGGAGCACCTCCTGCTCCTCCTTCTCCACAGACCTTGGTGTCTGCAGGGCTGCTCCTCTCCATGTATTCTCACCCCACTCTTCTCTGGCTGCAATTACATCTGCACAGTAACTTTTCTTTCTTCTTAAATATGTTATCACAGAAGCATTACTATCATTCCTGATTGGCTCGGCCTTGACCAGTGACGGGTCTGTCCTGGAGCTGCCTGACATTGGCTCTGCCAGATGTGGGGAGCACTTCTGGCAGCTTCTCACAGAAGCCACCCTTGTAGTCCCTCCGCTACCAAAGCTTGGCCATGCAAACCCAGTACAACTTTGAAAACAAAAGTATAATTTCCTTCTTTGGCAGAAATATTTATATAACTTCTAAACTGTGATTTGACATACAAGATTATTCTTATGAAACAATTACTAAGCAGCCAATGTTTGCTAATGCTTATTTATGCTTTTCTTTATATTTTTTCTTAGCTGCAGAAGCAGTTTGGATTTGACTTTCAAACATTAGTGGATGGTGAGGTTATCCTTCATCTATACAACAGAGGAGGAATAGAACAAACAGCTTCCATGCTAGATGGTGTATTTGCTTTCATCCTTCTGGACACTGCAAACAGAAAAGTGTTTCTGGCAAGAGATACCTATGGAGTCAGACCACTGTTTAAGGTGCTGACTGATGATGGATTTTTGGGTGTCTGTTCTGAGGCAAAAGGTAAAGCCAGTTGTGTTTAGTGCCTAAATAATCTTGGGTATTGCTGTTGGAGACAAACTTCTTTGTCAGGCTTTTCTTCTTAGTGTGAAGAGAAAATGTACTGTAAGTTCAGTAATATATGAGCTATATTTAGTAGTGTAAGAGCTACACATCATTAAAATAAAAACATCCAAGATGTTTAATTGTCCTTAATATCTCTAAAATAACTTGCTTATTTAACAAGAATTCTTTGTGTTCTGGAGTCATAGTAGTATTGAATTCGAGATGTTTTATGTTAGGCCGAAGTTAAACATAGTCTATTGACTTAGACTAGACTTATGCTACAATAAATTATATTAGACTTTGGTCTTGATGTTATGTAGTGAACTAAGTAATTATGCCACAAGAACTGCTAATCTGTAAAAGCCAGGAATTTTGAAACCCTACTGAAATTTCCTGCAGCATTGGGTAATTTCCCAGAATCACATACTTTATTTGTTGTTGATTTTTTTTTTCTTTGAGATGACACATCACTGCTCTCTCTTTTAAAGTAATTATCTCTAGTCTTGGCACTATCATAAAGAAATCCAAACTGTGTCAAAAGGGAGTTTATTGCCTAAAAGGCACTTTGTCTAAAATTGACTTCTATGATTATTTCTCTCCCATTTATTGTGTATCTATTTCATTATCAGACTCCAATGTAGGTTGACTCTTCTAATAGTACTACTATGTAGTAATACTAAAAGGTGCACCGTTTCTGTTGCTTCGGAAGGAAGAAGGAAAGTGAATGTTTTGGAGACTGTGTTCTATAACAATCACAGTGAATCACCAGTCCCTCTCTAACAGCAATTCAGTGTCCCTTTTGAGGATGTCCTCAAGGGGCACCCAGGTGACCAGCAGGTGCAAAACATCCTCTTTCACATGGGGAATGGAAATGAGGTTTGGCTGCAAGTCTGATCCCTGGCATTCGACAGCAGTGGGATAGATCAGTCAAGAACCAATGAGTTTTGAAATCACTAAATATATGTCAATTGAGCAATCACTACAATGATGTTGTTTTATTGCAAACCCCTTGTTAGCTTGACTACACTTAATTTTAATCACAAAATTAGTTAATAGTTGTCATTCAAATTCTCTAAGCATGTTATACCTTGAACATCATGTAGTCAGTTAGAAAAATGCTCTTCGTAGTGCTCACAGGGATAAATTGCTGCTTGCCAATTAATAAAACTTGCTGGTTTGCTTTCTCTGTTATCTGCCTCAGCTTGAGATGGCTCAGATCTATGTGTACATCCCACCAGAAGCAGAATCATGCTCTAGCCAGGACTGATGGTGACTTTATTTTTTGATAACAGGTTTAGGATCTAGAGAAAATATTTGTATCTAGTTTTAGTAGAGAGGCTGTTGAGTGAGGTATAACTTAACCATTTTAAGTCAAAAACGCTGACATTTTTTTTTTTTATGTGTAGGACTTATCAACTTAAAGCATTCAACATCCTTATGTTCTAAAGTGGAGCCGTTTCTTCCGGGTCATTATGAAGTGTTGGATTTAAAGCCCTCTGGCAAGGTTGCATCAGTGGAAGTAGTAAAATTTCATAGCTGCAAAGATGAACCACTCCATGTTGCATGTGATACAGTGGAAGCTCTGCCTTCAGGTAGTACAGCAAAGATTTTACTCTGATCTAAAAGTGAAAAAATCGTAATCTTTGAATGTAAAATTTCCTTTGATTGGTTTAAAAAGTACCATTTAAGAAAGAAAACAACCTGGAAGAACCTTTAAAATGTAGGGACTTTAGAATTGTTTTTGTAGGCAGTCATGTACAAAGATGGACTTGAGTGTCCTTGTTATCAAAGGAGATTCAGACAAATATCTTTGTTTCCTAGTTAGCATCATCCAGCAAAGTCTTAAGTAACGCTTTTTGGACATTTCTTTTCTTTTTTGAGCAGGTTTTGACCTTGAAACGGTGAAAAGCAACATCCGTATTCTGTTTGAAAATGCTGTTAGAAAACGTTTGATGGCTCACAGAAGGATTGGTTGTCTTCTGTCAGGTGAGTAGCAAGAACCTCAATGATTCTGTAACTTCCCTCTCTTTTCCCCATCCTCTGCTAGTTAAAGGAAAGTATATTGGCTGTTCTGCTGCGATGTACCTGAAGTGATCTGAATCTTCATTTGCTTTTTAGAACAGGCAACAGAGAACTTGTTAGTTTGGAATAAAGTTTTCCAATTTACAAGTACCTTGAAAGTCTTATGCTTTTAGAGTTTACTCTGGGCTGGGATCTTGGCTTATTAACACTGAGCATTTTAAAATAAGACAAATAAATATAGTATTCCTATTGAAAATCACTCAATGTATTCTTAAATGCATGAGATTTAGGCTTGGGGTGGTGTCTAAAAAGAAAATGTAATTATTACATTCACTTTGTGCAGACTGAACTTAGAAGAAAGCCTTGGCATGTTTCAGAAGCAGGAGGAAGTGAAATTCTTACTTGCCACCTTTGCTTTAGTCTCCATCCTAAACTTCCTTAATATTACAGGAGACCATCTGGACCAAAATTATTTGCTACACTTTTTTTGCAGATAAAGTAATAGCTTGTGGTACAGGAAGTTGTTCATTGACTTAGCTGATCACTGTTGTGATCTGATGGTTCAGTGTTACAGAGGTACTTTACAGAGGTAAGGCTCTGTAACCACGGGTCTGACACCTTATTTCCTGTGTTTGTGTAGCACTTGGTACTTGTGGTTAGAGTTATGGAATGCTTTTCATGCATTCACTGAGCAACAGTTATTACACTCATTTGTCATGAACCCTATTAAATGTGCATCTGAATGAGAGAGAACTGACCAGGAGATACTGGTGGACCATTTCTTTACTAAGGAATCATAAAAAGTAGGAAGAAGGTAAATTAAACAGGAAGATACACAGAGTTGGAAGATCTCAGTTTCAGTAGAAAAGCTTGTTTAAACCCCAAATTTCAAATGTTAAATTAGAAGGCAGTCAACAACTCCTCAGATGCACATGCAGGAAGCAGCAAAACTAAGTGCCTGTGCTGGTATGACTAATTCCAGAGTATCTCAGTGCTTCAAAATTTTGAGTATGCTTGGAACATCACAGAGAATTGCTTTTGTTTCCAATCACAGAGGATATTCTTCAACTTCACAGTGGAAACTTGGGTTTTTATTTTCCTAATTTCTGCATCCTGAGCACTCTGTTTTCTGTGCTCTCCTTTTCTCAGAATTTGCATGTAATTTTGACAGGAAATTTTTTTTTTTTTCTTTTACAAAATAGCATGACCACAAAGGGGATCAGGGTGGGAACTGATGCTAATACAGTTAGCTGGAAAAAATACGTGCAGACTGTAGGAAACAAAGAGAAGAGGGTTTTACCTCATGCTTATCAGAACTGCAGGCAGATGTGGGCAGACAGGTACTGTGTTTTGCTCAGTACTTTGTAGGAGAACAGCAAGTAGAACTAGCCAAGGATTAGCAGAACTAGCTCATGACAATAAGAAGGTGGATCCTTAGAGTACATCTAGGGAGTACATCTCTTGGTTTTATTTTTTGCTTGTTCTCCAAACTGTTCAAATCCTTTCACTCTCCTCTAGAAAGAAGAGGAGGGAAAAAAAGAATGATTGGAGAAGAGTGGAACCCTTACACTAAGCATTCTGTTCTTTTACTTAATTCTGTTCTTTTACTTACAGCAAACAAACAAAAAAATCTCATGTCCTACCAGTAGACTATCAAATGTGTAGGTGAGAGGAAGATAGGGAGTGGTTTTGAAATGGAGAGTAAATCCCATTTTAGCAGAGTTGAGAAGGGGCATATTCTCTAGTAGTACAATGTGTTCAGTACACTTTCTGTTTACCTTAAAGAAGGAGTTCCACTGATGCTTCTGACACCAAAAGTACTAACAAACTGTTACTGAAGATGTTCCATTAAAGTTGCCTGATTCTTTTATTAAGGAGAAGTGAATGTGCACTTGTATGAGAAGTACCTTCACACAGCTTAAAAATGAAGCCCGCTTATAAGATTCTGGTATCTAGATTCCTTAAGAGGGAAGCAAAACACCATTCAAACACCTAATCAGATGATTTGTTTTGTTGGCAGGGGGCTTAGATTCCAGTTTGGTTGCAGCCGTTCTTCTGAAACTGATGAAAGAAATCAATGTTAATTATCCATTACAAACCTTTGCAATTGGAATGGAAAACAGTCCTGACTTACTTGCTGCCAGGAAGGTATCTTAAGCATTGCTTTCGGTTTGTTCTCAGCTACTGAATGCTACACAGTGTATACTAATGGTGCTAACTTCATGGTATGGCATTAATAGTAACACTGCATATTCATTTATTGCTATGATGTAAATCAGTTTGCAGTAAGTCATTTGGTACAACATTTGCTGCTTAATCTTACAAGAGGCAACTGGAACCTTACCTGTTTTCTCTTGCATTTGGAAGACTTTCTTGATGGAGTCCCTGTTGCATTGTTGCCAAAAGGATGGTACTTTGGACTTGTCTCAGTTCTCCCTCTGGGTTTTACGGTAGATCTCCGTGCTATGGTTCCTATACTAAAGCATTTGTATATATATTAAGTATTGTAACTTAATTATCAGTTTGCTGAATTAACAGCTTTGTACAAACCGTTTGGCGTCTGGGGTACTGTGCAGGCTTTCATTACTTTTGTGCTGCTTTTTCTCTTAGGGCAGATATCTGGAATATTTAGAGTCTCTACAGATTCTGTTAACGTTTTAGGCAAGCAGCTGGATGGTCTGTTGCAATCATGATTGAACACTGTAATTAAGGAGACTATGTTCTCTCTGGTGAACACACCACTGCGAGTCAAAGAGCTGCTAAGTAATGTCTTTTCTTGGTCTAATGTCATAATTTTCACTGTAGCAGAAGGGATCTGGTGCTTTCATTGAATGTGTTTGCTTTAAACACAATGTATGTTTATAAAATGTTTTAGTTGAAAAGTGACGCATTGTTTTGACCTTTTGCAAACAGGTGGCAGCACATATAGGCAGTGAACATCATGAAGTAATACTTAATACAGAAGAGGGGATTCAGGCAATAGAGGAGGTTATCTTCTCATTGGAAACCTACGATATAACAACAATAAGAGCTTCTATTGGTAAGATTTTTTTAAAGGCAATCTTTGGTTTATATCACCCAAATTTTTATGCAAACCCACATGGTCATCTGCTAGATCCTTTAGCTGGCACAGAACCTGGGGACTGGGACTCCAAAGTTCTGCTCCCCAGTCTTATCTGTGATACCACTCTGAGGCAAAAGCAGTTATTTGCAAGTCCCTGACTGCACAAAACAATTATCAAGAACTGTTCTTGAAGCTTTGAGAAGAAAAACAATGAGTTACATAAAGAAGAAACATTAGATCTGCGGGTCTAAGTTTTCTGCGCTAGTAAGTATGAACCTTGGAGGAAGGGGAAAATTCACAGGTTTTCTGAGGTATTGGATATTATGATACCAAAGCATAGTTACCCTTTCCTTGCATAACTTTAGTACTAATGTGAAGTTAGTATTATTGCACTTTAGTAACATAGGTTTAGTAACACAGGTTCTTATAATGTATGTTTGATTCTGAGAAGTGGAGGAAGTCACCAGCAGCTGCTAACAAAGCATTGCCAGCCTGGTAAGAGGGGAAAACCCCTAATCCAATGGGACCTTTTGCGTAATGCAAGCTACAGCATTTAACCCAGTTAATCTTGTGTCATCCTAAAACGTCATAAAAGAGTTATGAAGCCAAATAGGCAACACAGTTTTCGAAACTGAACTCCCTGCATGGAATTTTGTCCATGAAGATGGGATTTAGCAATGTGAAATAATGAATGCATTTCTTTAAAAATTCAAGCAGACTTTTTTCTGTCATTTTTTATTTGTGATTTGCTGCTTAGTATAAGAAATAATAACTAGATCCTTTTCATTAGATTTGTAATACTTTTGTTATAAAAGCGTACCGTTCTCAAAGATGCATTGAGTGGAAGGCGTAATTCTGTTTAAAAAATAATTCTTTACAAAAAAATTTGAAAAAAGGGCTTCATCCAGTTCAACTCAGAGTGGCAGAGAGTTAAACAGCAACTTTTGCTTTTCTCCAAGGCTACAAGGTTTATTCAGCACTGTGCTGGAGTTAATAATGCGCTTAATTTCATATTGAGTCAGAACAACTCCTCTGTGTGTTCCCACGGGAATCCTCCAGTGTTCCCAGGATCACAAGTAGACACATTTTTCTGATATTTTGAGGGCCAAGTGTAAATACACAGTTTAGATGTATCTGCAGCACCAACTTAGTGTGGCTGTTGGTGGCTTTGAGTAATAATGAGATGCTACTTTACATTAGTTGTTTGCTACAGAAGAAAGTAGTGTAGGAGACAAATTTCCAAAATGCTAAATTTAAAACTACTTGCTGGATATAGCATCATGTATGTAGATGTACTTTAATAACTTTATCCTTTTTCTTTTTTTTTAAGGTATGTATCTTGTTTCCAAATATATTCGGAAGAAAACAGACAGTGTGGTCATTTTTTCAGGAGAAGGATCAGATGAGCTGACACAAGGATATATATATTTCCATAAGGTAAAATATATATTCACTATACAGAAAGCCCTTGAGCTGCTTGTTCTGCCTTTCAGCAGAACATCTCTGAGATTTCAAGGTGTGATGTTTGAGAGTTGTCACAACTGTATATTTGTTGAGTTTTTCTTCTGGGGTGGCATAAAATCCAAGGGATTTAATCACCTAAAAATAGCTTTCTTAATCTTCAGGAATTCCTGAGTCTGTTACTTCTTGTATGTAGTTTTTACTGGGTTTGAGATCACTTGGTGATCACTACAATTCAAATGCAGGACAGCCAGCAGTGGTTCCCTCAGGGCAGCTGTGTTCCACCTGTGTGCTCCATGCCGTGTTTGTTTTCAGGCGCCATCTCCCGAGGAAGCTGCAGAAGAGAGTGAGAGGCTTTTGAAAGAGCTCTACCTGTTTGATGTACTTCGTGCAGACAGAACTACTGCAGCACATGGGTAAAATGTATTCCCTTCGATGCTGAGCACTCATAATTTAGAAGCAAAAGAAGATTAGGCAGGAAAAAACTGCTGAGGATTTGTATGCCAACATGAAGTTGTAGCCTGAAGGAATTTGAGCAACAGTAAAGCACACTGCCAAATCTAATCCGATCTGTGACTATAGGGCCCACTGTGTTGCCAACTGAAATATTTTTTGTCTGGGACTGTACTGGTGTTTACAGAAGCAGTGAATTAGAAATACAAATATTCAGAGTTAAGGAGGGAAGGCAAACTTGTATTTGACTTTGGGGTCTTTGGAGGTTTAGACAAAGAGGAATCTTGAATCTGATGATCATCAGTACTAAAACAACAGACTGAAAAGCAAAAAGTATGTGCATTAGTCTGGTAGCTGACTGTAATAAAGAGGTATTATATAATGAAAGAGTATATATGTATCAAGAGTATATAATCTGTGTAACTGATACCTTAAAGAATCTCCAAATTGAGTGCTGTAGAAAATAGTATTGTTTTACTAAACAGAAGCATTTTACTGAAAGAAATACATTAATTAAACTGAGAGTAATGTTGGAAAGCCGTCTATAGATAAGAAAAAGATGGTACCTTTGGGAAAGCAAACAACTTAGCTATTGGGAAGCTTTTGTTGTATATTGCTCCTGCCACAAAATTTTCTTATGTTTCTCTTTTCCTATAAAAAAGTTGGGTAAAGTGCTGGAGACCTGCCATTTGCCTCATAAATTGTTTCGTGCTGAAAATTTTCGCCACACTTTCAAGGCTGTTTAATATCATGTGCTGGCTGCTTTTGTTTTTCTTTGGTCTCCACTGCACAGCACTGCTAGGAAGAAAGAACCCTCATATTAACAAATTAAAGCAGAATTTAAGGAATTCAGATTTATGGAGAAAATGGAGAGGAACTAAGAGTAGAGAGGAAAGCATGAAACTACCATGATCAGTCAGGAACAAGAATAACTGTCAGGAAAGACTTGCAGTGCAAATCTTGTCAGTATATGGAGAAATGGAGCCCTCAGTATTTGATTACTGAATGCTCAGTATTGGGTTCATTTGGGGTTTTTTCGGTAAGGTGAGTATTACTTGAAGTAGTTGAAGCTTTTTATCAGAGTAGAAACTAAAGAGACAATAAAATTATTAGGATGCAGTATAACATCTCCTTTCACTTGTGAGGCTGGACAGCATAGTGTCTCTTGAGACACACTGAGAGGGGTTCTTTCTGCTGAAGGTGCAGTTACTGTCATTATATTTGTTGCCTTCTGTGTCCTTAGAAGCTGTGGTATACAAAAGTGGGAAGGCTTTGTATGTGTATATCTACCACTGGTGTAGGAGAGAACTAGTGTGAATGCTGTAGGGCTCCTTTTTGTTGTTTCTTGAAAACACAAACAAATGTGGATTTCAGAAATGACAGCAGAAGTCCTTGCTTGGTTCTATGATATGTTTACAAATGGTGATGCACTCCTAGTGAGTGATTTAGTAGTTCTCTGAGAGGAAGAGGATTTTTTAAAATGTGCTTTTGCATACGTGTTTGCAATGGTTGTTGCAGATCCTATAGGACTGTAGTCTGTAAATTCAGGGCACTATAAACTGCCCAGCTTATGGCATTATAAAACATCATAGTCTTTAAACTGTGTAGACCATGCACTTTACAAATTGGTGAATTAAAATCAGGTAGTCATAAATGTGCAAGTGAAATTTCTTTAAGTAAAAGCAGAAAACCTGGTGTTTATGTGAAAGACAGGGAAAGCTTAGCTTCTGTGGAATTTGTAAGTAGATGACTTGTTGGATTAATTCAGTATCTTTTCTATTTATTTCCCCTGCTTAGCCTTGAACTGAGAGTCCCATTTTTGGATCATCGGTTTACTTCTTATTATTTATCTCTGCCAGCAGAACTGCGAATCCCAAAGGTACATAAAACTAGGGTTGGATCCAAGTGTAAGCTTACAAATTCACTGATACATGTTCTAAGCATGACCAGATTGCTGAATTCAATGCTTAGGTCCTCCACCCAAAGTCAAGAATGCTCTTAAATATTTTAATGAATTGTTGGGCTACTGGGAACCCTTTTCTGATCAAAGCTTCTGAAAGGAAACTGTTTCATAAGTGTATAAATCCAGATCTTTGCACTACAATTCCTGAGACTCATGACATTGTGTTTTGTCCTGCAAACAGAATGGAATTGAAAAATACCTTTTAAGATTGTCCTTTGAAGATTCCAATTTACTTCCCAAAGAAATTCTCTGGAGACCCAAAGAAGCTTTCAGTGATGGTATAGCATCAGTAAAGAAATCCTGGTTTTCCATTCTTCAGGACTATATTGATCAACAGGTACGTTACCACTTTTTTTCCTTTCTTACATAGGTCTATTAGATATGGTTGCCAATGGGAGGCAGCTCAAATGCTTAGTTGAGAGAATAAATCTGGGTGTAACAGTTAACATGAGCTTCCTGGTGGAGGAGTAAGATAAATCTTAATCAGTGTTCTTCTAGATATCTGAGTTGGTTAAAGGCATTTGTGATTGTAGTTACAAAGAAATGTTAGACCCTGCCAGAAATGACTGTGTAAGGAAATGAACATCATTTAAGTGTCTGGATTGCAAATTAGATTGTGCATCTACAAACACAATTTCTGTGTTACAGGCAAAGCAGCTGCTTCAGCTGAAGGCACTTGCATGAACTTACTCTGCAGCTGAGTAACAACATAATGACTTTCTAATGTACTTTCTTGTTTGCGTCATTCGTTTTTCAAAGCCATCCCTAGCTAAGCCTTTTTGCTTTTTAAAGCTTCTGCTTGCATTGTTAACCAGTGAAGACTTACAGCATTTTGGCTCTGTTCAAGGGATAATCCTCTCTGGAGTGCAGAGGTAGTTTAATCATGGAGAGGAAGGAATAACACCCTATTTACACCAGAGCTCTGTTGTATGGAAATACGTGTATTTCCATATAACAAACCTGTGGATGGGAGCTTGTCTGTCCTACTACCAGCTCTGTTCCCTATTTTCTTTCTCTGTTTCCTCAGGCAATAAAGTAGTTGGGTCAGGCAGCAGTGTTGTGCTACCTGTTCTTAGCCTGTATTTCTGTAGGAGCAGCAAACCTGTTTCACAGACGTGAAAAGTTAGACAGCATGTTGGCAGCAGAAGCTGCTCATTGAAATTGCCTCAACTGGTGCAACTATTCATCCTCCCTTTCTTAGCCAACTTAGCAACTGCAGGTGTCTTTGCCTCTGCATCCCAGGTCTTTTGTTGCTAAGAGCGTGGTTATACAGTCACCTGTTCCCCAAGCTACAAAAACAACCTAGGAAGCCACTTACATGGCAAAATGACTGCTTTAAGTTTTTCCACTTGTTTCACAGCAAAGGAAGGGTAGGAAAGAAGTGTCTATGACCTCACTAACAAAGATGGTTGTGACCCAGAGAAATGGGCTTCACATGTCATGCAGAGAAATACCAACAGCACTGGAAATACATTTACGTATTCATACAGATCAAGTGAGCCCGTGACAAAGGCTTGACCTGTCAAACCTGTGCCTCTAGTGTAGACTTTTTTTTCAAAACTGGACATTTAGTGGTTGCTGAATCCTTGTGTGTCTTTAAAAGTTAAAGATATTTGCAGCTTAACTGGAGTTTTGCTTATGTCTGTAGGTTGATGACCTTTTACTGGAGAAGGCAGCAGAGAAATATCCTTTCAATCCTCCTAAAACTAAAGAAAGTTATTACTACCGCCAGATCTTTGAAAAGCACTACTCAGGGCGGAGCAGCTGGCTGCCCCACTACTGGATGCCAAGATGGGTTAAAGCTACTGATCCTTCTGCACGCACATTGAAACATTACAAGTCGGCTACCCAAGAATAGACTCTTCAAATAATCCCCCAGTAAAAGTGCTGCAAGGGTTTTGTGTGCACTCTGCTTTAAAAAAACCAAACAAATTATGCAAACCTAAAGCTTAAATTGTCTTTAAGATGTACTTTGACAATGCTATTGGAAATGAGAGCTTTCTGTTGTTAGTGTACTATTAAAAACTTATGCTGCTGTACCAAAACTTCGTAATTCATGGGAAAATACTTTCTGGACAGGGGACTACTTTATTTGACAGCTCTGTTCCTTATGTAACCTTGATTGTATTCATTTTCCTTGAAGTAATTTAATATATCTTAATGTGAGCTCTATGTTGACAACTTGAATCAGGCCAAGGGATGCAAACTGCTGCTGACTCTTTGAGCAAAGGGGAATTGGACCCTTGCTGTCTAGTGATTTGTGTTCCTGGCTGTGGGACTTGGATAGTCTCTATATTATTCTATTCTGAATGTCCTTCTACACACTCCTGAAAACCTTGGTCTAGTTTTCAAAAAGTATTTAGATATTCATAGCTATGCAGAGATGCTTACAATAGTTTATAATAGGGGTGGTGCTGGGTGTTAATTAAAAGAATGGCAATCTTATTTGTTACTGTAAAGCCACCAGTTGGCTGTTCTGTAAATATACCATCAGTCGAAAGACTGTTATCAAAGAGCAGAATGGATAAGAGCAGCCAAGTTATGTCTTTGTTTCTAACTCAAGGACTTCCATTTTTAAATGTATTTATTATTCTTGAAAAAATAGCGTTAACTGGGTGAAGTGTATCAGTCTGATGGAAATTGCATGAGTAAGTATTTTAAGAAATTTTTCATTTGTTGTGAGAGTTTTCCCACCTGTATAATGAAAAGGTTGACTGTGTTGCTGCTGAACTGCGTGTGGCCAACTGTGGGTGAACCGAACTTGTCAGCCATAGACTGCAGTTGGACAAAGCATCACTGACAACCATGGGATCAGATGCCTTGCTTGGAAAAATGGGGAGAAAGCTGCTTCAGAAATCACAAGAACTTCTAAAACTCTACTGAAAAAAACACCTGATTTTTTACCCAAGATAACTTTTTATTAACTGCTTAGTCATGTGGGTTACTTTTGTGAAGGTAACTTAAATATAAGGGCGGTCAAGAAGTACATGTGTGTGCTGCAGATTGACTTGATCAGCATCATGCTCTTTATGAAAACAAGTCTGCTTTATTGTCCCTCTTGACTAGGAAACCAAAGCCATTTTTTATTTAAAAGATAAAATATAAGCTGTTCTGATTTAAAACCTTCACAAAATGACTGGTTGTCTGTTTGTTGCTCCACCTTAATCCTGCATTTGAGTCTGTATCCAGCAACTTTACTGAAACCTTTTGGTGGCACCACTGCACTTGTGAGCAGTCTGTAGTATGTTCCTGCAGCCTTCTTTACTTCAGGGCCATGTGCTTGTCTTTTTGGATTTCTTTGAAGCAGTAATGGATATTTTGAGTTGAGAGAGGAATTTAGAGTATATGGTTAGGTACTGATGTGTAAAAACAAGATTTACTACTCACTGTGAACTTCCAAGACTGAGATAGGAAAACAGCATTTGCCTGAAGTGAAAATAGGCTAAACACACTTTGGGATCACTGCTCAAATGCACTTTCTGCTGCAATATTGCAGCAGTCAAGGAAATGCAGCTAAATTTTTTAAAATTCCTAATACATTGGAGATATATATATCAGGGCGATATTCTAGACTGATGATTCCGTTATTTTAGCTTTTTGCTAATGTGCAGAGGAAGAATACAGTACTTGCTGCCTTGTTAAAGGTCTTTTGAGTGTAAAACCCATTCGTTCCTTCTCCATCTATGGAATTCTACAGCCTTTTTAGTGTCTGTGATGTTATATTTTCTCTTTTTATCCTTTAAAATAAAAATTGAGGCAAAAAAAGACAAAACAAAAAAGAAAAGACGAAAACATCCAGCTACTCTGGATCATCTGCTAGCTGCAGCCATGTTTGTAGTCCCAGGACGGAACAGGATGCAGATCCAGGGTGCAATGCTGTCTTCTCTAGTTTTACTCTAGCTTTATTCCTGCTTTGGTGGCCTCTTTTTCTCACTCTGTTTCTTTTGGATAAAATTAAGCTGGGATGTTCTGACAGCTTGAGTGTATTGGTTTGAGTATTGTGTCAGGTGGGGATGGGGATTGAGGTTGGTGGTCCACATGGGGAAGGCAGAGATGAGTAGTTGCTCGTCTTGCAGGACGGATGAGGGCTGAGGGAGAACCTATAGGGTTCTTGCAAAGTGGCTAAAATAATGTAGGGGGTTTTCTACTGATGTGGGGTGGTTTTGTTTTAATTTGAATTGATTAAGTTATTAAATTTTGTTTTCACAGCAATCTTTCCTCCTTTCGAAGAAGGAGAAATTAACAGTTCCGAAGAGAGCACTGCAGGGTATGAGACCTGCCAGGTGCTTCAGGTTGCCCAGTGACACCCATGCCCTTCATCTTTTTAATAAAGCTTACGTGCTGTTTTAGCCTCCTATTGGTTGCTTGTGTGGAACCTCACTGACTGTGCCACATCCCAGTGTCCCCGACAGTGGCTCTCTGGAGAAGCTCCCCAGTAAAAACCAGTAGATAAGATCCAAGGAACACTTGGCAGGACTTTAGAGACCCTTAGTCCATTGGTCAGTTTTTTTTGTGTGGGATGGCTTGAAATTATGTCAAATTTTTGAAACTGTTTAAAATCACAGTAAAGTGTAAAAGCAGCCTATTTTAATTAGAGCCTTTGGAGGGGTAGACTTACTTTGTTCTGATACAGACCTATTTTCTGGTTCCCGTTAACAAAAGTTGTGGAAGGAGGATTTGATACAAGGTAGGCCTGTGTTTGAGCGGGCTATGGAACAGTCTTTCCAAAGGAGAGAGCAGCTGAAGTGTGGGAGAAGCTGCTTATTTCTGTAATGAGTTACACTGTGTGTTCCTCAGTGCCTTTCCATGGGACAGCCAAAGCACACGCATTGCCTGCACCATGCCTGTCACAGTTCCTCATCTTGGAACTTCGGGGCCTGTTGCTTTCTATTTATGTATCTACACAGACATTGTGGTTGTTGGAAAGGAAAGGCTGCAGTTAGGAAAGTCTTAGAAAGTTTTGTGTGAACCTGACTGGATGCAGGTAATGCACAGAATTGTAATTATTTTTATTTTAATTTAATAATTTCAATTTATTTTAATTTAAAAGAGTAATTTTAATTTTTTATTTACAAAGCTTGTTCCCAGAAAAGGGACAAAGAAGAAAGAAGCAGAGAGGTGGTCTTTGCTGCTGTGCTACCGTGGGGAGGTGGTACATTAACAGCTGCTCTCTAAGACCTGCTCGTGGTATTTCACCCATCCCTCTCTGTGGTGCCACTTTCCATCTTTTTGTCACCTGGAAACTCTTTCAATAAGAGCAAAGTAGCTGGGCAACCAGTTTTTTCCAGCACTATGCTCAGGTTTGGGTCTTTCAATCATTTTATGAGCTACAACAAAAGATGTTGACTACCCTGGAGTCCATCTGACTGTGTTTCTCGCATGCAAGCGAGTCGGAGCTGACTCTGCCCCTTCTTCTGTGTCCCGGGAAGCCAACAGGCAGCCAGCCTCATTTCCCTCAGCATGACACAAAGAGTCTGTCAAAATTTGAATTCGGATCGAGAAGTTGCTTCCGGGATGATTTCATAATTTTTTTTTTTTTCTTGTTCTAGCCGGCAGATGGCAGCCGCTAGTTAGTGCGTCCGTGCAAACGAGCTCCTCATCCCTGGGGAAGATGCTCTCCATCCTGCTCTCCTTCCTGCTCTCTTTCTGCTTTTAGTATCTTCCTTCATAAACGCTTGTCACTGGGATTTGTGCGTGAGCCTCGTGGAATTTAATAAGTACTTGATTAGAATATGGATAAAGCCAAGCATGAAATAAAATGCTTTCAATTTGGTCTTGCTCAGAAGATGTTGTGCAGAGCTTCTCATGCTGGTGCTGCAGGTAAGGTGGCAGCTAACTGTTGAATTGCATTACTATTGAAGGCATTCAATATTTAATTTAGACATAATTCAAAACTAATTACACTAAAAATCAGTAATGTGAGTTGGAACAGGTATAAAATATCAGTTCTAGGGAAGATGGAAGACAATACCAGGCTAGGGAATAAGCAGTGTTAATTTTACCTCTAAAGTTGTTAGGGTTTTTAGTTTTTCCTTTTTTCTTCATGATTAATGTATGGATTACAGGATTTCAGATAGTCATACAAAGAGAACATTATGATAGAATCAGTAAAATTTGGGCTGAAAGGGACCTTAAAGATCACCTAGTTCCAATCTTTCTGCCGTGGGCAGGGATACCTTTCAGTAGACCAGATTGCTCAAAGTCCCATCCAACCTGGCCTTTAACACTTGCAGGGATGGGGCATGGGACATCCACAACTTCTCTGAGCAATCTATTACAGTGTCTCACCACCCTCACAGTAAAGAATTTCTTCCTTATATCTAAACTAAACCTACTGTCTTTCAGTTTAAAGCCATTACCCCTTGTCCTATCACTATATATTCTTGTAAAACACCCCTCTCCAGCACTCTTGTGGGCTCCCTTTGGGTACTGGAAGGTGCTATAAGTTCTCCCTGGAGCCTTCTCTTTTCCAGGCTGAACAGCCCCAAATCTCTGTCTGTCTTCATGGAGAGGTACTCCCACCCTCTGATCAACTTCATGGCATCCTCTGGACTCGCTGCAACTGCTCCATGTCCTTCCCACACTGAGGGTCCCAGAGCAGGATGCAGCAGTCCAGGTGGGGTTTCACCAGAGTGGAGCAAAGGGGTAGAATCCCCTCCCTTGATCTGCTGGCCACACCTCTTCTGGTGCAGCTCAGGAAACCATCAACTTTCTGGGCTTTGTCTGAGCACACATTGCCAGCTCATGTTGAGCTGCTTGTCCACCAGCACCCCAAGTCCTTCCCCTGGGAGCTGCTCTCAATCCATTCTCCACCCAGCCTGTATTTATGCTTGAGATTATTCCAACCCAGGTGTGAGGCCTTGCCCTTGGCCCAGTTGAACTTCAGGAACCCACCTCTCAAGGCTGCTAGGAAGTTTTACAGGTGCACATCAAAGGCTTAGGTACTTGTTTTCTCAAAAGTATTATTTTAAAAATACATATGCATTATAAAATGAAGTACATAATATAAATTTGGAAAGATTTCCTGTTTATGTAAAAGGTCAATCCAGCTGTTTTGTGAACTCTCTGATAATAAATTGTGTATACCTGAGCATCTAGACTTGAGCCCTGTCAGGAAAAAACATCCTCCAGTGACCATTGGTGGTGTAATTGCAATGTGGAAACACACACATAGCCTTTAGCCTGCTCCAGACATGCTCTGCATGCTCTGAGAGAGGGCTTCTGCCTTTTTTTTTTTTTTTTTTTGTGGCACAGGGTGCTAAATTGATGAATTTTCATCAAGGAGAAGATAGAGTAATTGAGTCCAAAATAGTACTTTAGAAAATTATAATACTGGGTACATAAAATTATTCGAACTGACCTCAATCCCTAAACCATAATCATCTTGCAGAGGCCAAGAGGAGAGTCAGATTGTTCTGGCTGCAAAAGCAGCCTCCATTTTTGCTACTATCAAGGATAGAAGTAGTTGTCTATATTAATAAACTGTATTACTTAACATCTTTCACCACTGCTCTTGAAGACTGCCTTTAACACCTGGGGCAAAATGTATATTAATACAAATTACTTTTGATTAAAACCATTATTATTTTAGCACAAAAAGGAAGGGGGTGGTAGAAAGGAATGTTCTCTTTTTTTAAATATTTAAATACTCATTATACCAAAGTGATACAAATTACTGGCTGACTGACAACTTGCTAATAATAGCTTAAAAATGCAAATAGAGCTATTATCCCAATTGACACTAATTGGAACTCCTTTGGCAGCCTGGGAGGGCAGGACAGGAAGGTTTGATTGTTTCCTCGAGCTGGAATTGGGCTGGTAAGGAAGTGTGGGGAAGATGTGCTGTGGATAAACAGGTTTCCATCTGCAGACATCAGAATTCATTATGCTGTATTTCAAGAAATTGCTCTGAAGTGCTGTCTTGTGCCTGTGTACAATTTTGGTGAGGTTGGTGGTGCACTGGGCTGGTCTCACTCACGCCTGCACAGTGCAGGCTTTGCCCCAGCTGAGTTAGCACTCTGGGAACCCAAATGGTAAGTGCTCAAGTCTCACAAAACAGCTATGATATCTTCTGGGTATTATGAAAATTCAGAGTTTTAAAATTTACTGAATTACAATTTTTTTTTGAAATGCAGTCTTAGAGTTAGTACACTGTATATATATATTCCTTCAGTAATTATTGTGTATCTTCTCCAAGCAAGATTTGCTTCCAGAGCGTGTTGCTTGAATTTTAATGCTTTGGTACACAAAACCACAATGTGGCTATTGTTGTCTGAGTGTTACAACAGTGAGAATTAAAGCATTTCTATGTGCCAAAAAGGAATATCTGTGATTAAAGGTGTTCTAGATGTTTTCAATGCTAAGTAGCTTTTGAAAATAAAATGCTGAAGGTATATTAACATGTGCTGGTGATGAGGCACTCCAGCTCTGATTGAAAATATAAGGCATGAATTTATGCAGCTCTTTACCTGCTTCACACAGTTCCACCCTCTCTTGCCTTCAGGTGGTGTCCCCATTGTTAACATATGGTTCGACTCGATCTAAAGGGTCTTTTCCAACCTAAATGCTTCTCTGATATGTTGATGCAGGTGTATCCTTTAACTCTTTTATAGCTATGCTGCTGAAATATCAAGGTAGGGAGTGGTATATATAGGAAAAAACCAGAAAAAAACACCTTTTTCTCCCCAAATATTTTCTTAGCATTTAACATTCTTTATAATTCGTGAAGTTTCTTTGCACTTAGGTGGCACATTGCAGAAGGTGCTGGTTAGGTACATGGTGTGCATTGCATTTCTAGGACATCTTCTGAAAGATGTAGGTTCAAGGATATTTGTTCACTTGCTAACACCAAAACCAAAAATTAAAAAATCACTACTCTTCCAGTATTTTCTGTAAAGGGAAGTGAGCTCTTTTGAAGATAACATGAGGACATGTGGCTGTATGCTGACACAGTAGAACTCCAGGGAAGGAGCCACTGTGTGCTCTTGTCCTGTCCCTCTGTGAGATGTTTGTCAATGCAGTGTGTAATATTATGGCTAAGGGAGTTGCTTGGGCTCATCAGAAGAGCATTTGGTCGTTACCAAAGTTTGCACTGGGACTTGCTCAGTATCTCTTATGATAAAACAGTTAGCCATAATTTAAGAGACGTAGTTTAATGGACAAAATTTAAATAATGGCTGTGGATAGCTCTGAAGGAGCTGTTACTGGCATACTCTGAATAATCAGCATTTTAAAGAACCACTTCAATAATTTACAAAAAACCTCTTGACGTTATACTGCTCTGAGTCGTGATGGTTAGGGGCTGGGTTCTTGCAAGATCCCCGTGCCCAGACTTTTCCAAATCTTTCCTTTTCTTTTGGTTAGGACCATGCTTAAAAATACCAGTCTCCTGACATGAATAGGGTGAGGACTTGCTTGAGGCATCAGAGTTAGGCAAGTGCTGCAGAGCCTCAGCTTCCCAGGTGAAGTGAGGTGTGGGGGGCCAGACCCCCCTCGCAGCTCCCCGTTTCATGGCCAGGGTTTGTGAGCAATGGCTCTGGCTTTGGCTTGCCAGGTTAAGTTTGGCTGCATCTGCACCATGGACAACCAGCCTCTATGCAACAGCAGAGGGATGGAGATGATGGATAGAGCTGCTGGTCCTCTGTGTCACTCTTGGGCAAGACAGGCTTCTCAGAGCTTGACTTCGGCATCCCCATCTGGGTGGAGGGGAGTGTCTGTGTGTAAGGGAGACAGTGCCCACCTGAAGAGCAGCCACTTGTCACAGTGGAGATGACTGATGTATTTCTGTGGAAAAAAAAGAAGCAAAAAGGGTGCTGAGCACGTTGGAGGTGGGCTGTGATGTCAAACTGCCTGTAGCATCCTCAGTGGGGACAATTATCAGCATTACTCTGGGTTTACTCTCTATGCTTATTTCCTAGAAATATTTATATGGCTTTATTTAAAGCTTGCTTGCATTTTGCTGAGAGATGCCCTTGCTGCAGTGTTATTGATTAGCTTATACAGCCTGATGGATGTCAGACTGTTGCCACCAAAACCAGCTCAGTCGGTGTCACAGCTGTGGCTGGCTGTTGTGGAGACAGTGAGGGATTTAGTGAAAGCCTCTCCAAAGCCTGCAGTGGAGCTGGAGAGTGGGCACTGCCCAGCGATCCAAGGCACGAGGGGCCCAGGGCTACAAGCAATGCTGTCCAACACATAAAAGTGTTTAAAAGCTGATGGAGCCCTAAAAGAGAGATTAAAGACCACAGAAATTATTTAAAACTCTCTTTGAAGTACTCAATAGTCTATTGACTATACTGCTTAAGAGTAAGGGCAGATAAAAGACGTAATTCCTCTTTGAGTCTCCAGGATCCCAGGATGCCTGTGAAGGCAATGTCGGTATGGGGAGGTTCTGGGAGTGAGTCTGCGGTAGGGACAGGCAGCTGGGCTGGATGCCTGCAGATGTGTGCAATTCCTGTACCTTCACATCTGCCCAGGACATGCTGGGCAGGCACAGCCCCGACGTGGCACGGCCTGGCTGAGCCATCCCTGCCAGCACTGAAATCTGAGGAGGGTTCTTTTTTCCTGCCAGTGCTGAAATGTGGTGATGGGTTTTTCGTATTGTTGATGGAGTCATTTGGAACATTTCAGACCATGCCTTTTGGTGTGTTTGCTTTATTTCTAGCTTGGAATATACAACGTATAAATCAAACGTATAAATATGTTTAAATATAAATATGCAAACATATAAATCAGTGCCAATTTGAAACTTATTGTTCAAAATCCAAATTAACACAAATGTGCTATTATTTTGCCACCAGAAATTAAAATGAGTTGTTTCAAATGCCAAATTAAAACCATTCAACAGACTGACATATAAAAGAAGACTATTTTGATGATGGAGGCTCAGCCTTTCCTTCTAGAGTAAATTGTGGTAGCGCCATTGACGTGCTTGAGGGAAGGAATGCCATCCAGAAGGAATTTGACAGGTGTGAGGAATGAACCCATGTGAATTTCATGAGGTTCAGCAAGGCCAAGTGTAAGGTCCCACACCTGGGTCAGGGCAATCCCAAGAACAAATACAGGCTGGGCAGGGAATAGATTGAGAGCAGCCCTGAGGAAGAGGACTTGGGGCTCTTTGTGGATGAGCAACTCAACACGACCCAGCTCACAGCCCAGAAAGACAACCACATCCTGGGCTGTGTCAAAGGCAGTGCGGGCTGCAGGGTCAGTGAGGTGATCCTGTCCTTCTCCTCTGCTTAGATGAGACCCCACCTGCAGTCCTACACCAGCTCTGGGTTCTTCAGCACAGGAAGAACATGGATCTGTTGGAGTGAGTCCAGAGGATGGGCATGAAGATGATCAGATATTTAAATTGAAAGAGGGTCGACTTAGATTAGTTTTAAGGAAGGAATTCTTTACAATGAGGGTGGTGAGACTCTGCAACAGGTTGCCCAGAGAGGTTGTGGATACCCCACTCCTGGAAGTGTTCAGTGTCAATTTGACTGGAACTCTGAGCAACTTGGTCTAGTGAAATGTGTCCCTGTCCATGGCAGGGCATTGGATTAGATGATTTTTAAAGGTGCCTTCCGGCCCAAACCATTCTATGTTTTTTCTAGAAAATTCAGTCCTGTTTACTGGATGCTGTTACTTAGTACCTGTGTTGTCTTTCGAACACTTAAAGCCCACTGTCTCTGCGGGCTTTGCAGTGGTTTCTTCTGCAGGGAGTTTTTTTGAATTGTGCAGTCTGCAGGGAGTGGATGGTGGGGCTTTTTCTTTTCTTTCTGTGTCTCACAGTTCAGCACACATGGACTGTGAGCTCTGTGAGCACCAGGGACCTCCAGGCAAGGGTAACAGCATTTTAAAGTTTTTCTTTCTTTTTACCCTTCACTGAGCATTATTCAACATGATTTCCACAGCCCTTTTGCTGTGCTGCTAGCCCAGCAGTCAGCTTCTCCTCCTCATTGAGCTCAGTGGGAGCTCATACAGAAATTTATTAGTCAGAAAATTAGCCCTGGAAAGACAAAGAGCTGCCAGAGTGCCAGTACAACCCCAGTGTCTGACATCAGTGTTGTCGCTGCCAAAAGTCCCCCTCAGTTTTTCCACCATGTAGCCCCCCACCTTGCTAGACCTGGCTTGTACCTAGCTGAAAGTGGGATCTGTTTTAAGCATGGGCAGGGCTTAGGTGCTGCTTCTAACCTAGCAGGAGTGAGGTCCTGCACCCACCTGCTTCTGATGGGGGTAGTTGTGATGATGCCTCAGGTAACCTTGAAAATGGAGGTTTACAAGTTTATTTCCAAAATGGAAAACAACAAGCAGTGAATCCCTTTGTATTACTTTTTAAATTTTAATTTAAATTTTAATTTAATTTTTAAATTTAGTTTGTATACACTGTTTTTATTAGTGATTCATCTGCAATGAAAGCTGGCGTCATAGCGTCAGAGAAGTACAGCTCGTAGCAGGGGGAAAGAAGATAGAACTCCAGATGCCTTGGCATCTGGTGAGATGGATGTGGCATTTCAGGACTATCCTGGATATATAGCAATCAGATATTTTAATTAAAAAGATAATTACAGTCACTTTTTTTTTCTTTTATATTGCATAGATTCACGCCAACAGGTGCTTTTATTATGAATCTGAGGGATAGAATTTATTAAGAGCTTGGCTTTCAAATAATAAACCTACAATATTGGATTAATTCCACAGCAAATTATTCCACTTGGAACTGAGGGATACATCATGCTCTTTCCATTCAGTCAGCATGCTTCATAATTTCTGTCAGGTTTAGAAGGAATGACACCTTGTGTGACCTGGAGCAATCCCAGGAACTCCTATCTCCAGTAACAAATCCCTCAAACACTCACCAAACACACATGAGGAGGCTCACAGCCTCCCTGCAAAAAGAAAACATTAATTTGAGCTTTCTTTCTGGTCTCAGACCACTGTTGCTTGGATCCAAATCTCATTCCAGACCAACATGGGAAATAACTCCATCACTTTCACCAAAGGAAGTATGTTGCAAAAGCCCCAGAGTAGTTTTTATTTAAAATGTTACTATCATAAAATTCCAGACTATGAAATGAAGACCTTGGATTCCCATTTCAAACATTACCCATCCCCCTTTTTAAAATATATTGATACATAATCACAGAACATAAAACATGCTGCAATGATACAAATATATTTTTGATACAGAAATTACAGTACATTATAAACCATGAAAACAAATTGAGGCACTAGACTGAACATCAGTTTTGTTCTGCACTAGCTGTGAAGCTGATAGACTTGCTTTCAATTAACAAAAGAATACTTGCTTGTTTAGTAAACATAACTTTACGGGTCATATCAAACAATGTGCTTTGTTGTGAGACATCACCAGGGTTGCTGGTCCTTTCAGAACCACATCACACCTACACAACACGTATCACTGCCACAATATGAAAAATAATAATTTTATTGAATGTACAACTCAAAAAACCAAACCCCTTCAGTTATTAAATAAATAATTATTTCATACAGTGGTTAGATTATATTACACTGCATTGGCCATTAGAACAAATGAAGTTCAATAAATAACGCACGGGAACGTCTCATTTGCGCCTCCGTTCGTAATTCTGTGCTATGCTCCCTTCGGAGGACCCTGCAAAAAATGAAGCAGATTGAAGCACGAGGTACAGCCTTGCATAAACCCCGGCAAGCACGAGAAGAGTCAGAGACCTGCAGCCAGCTGGGGCACCACCACACCCCAGTGGTGTGTTTGGAACAGAGACCAGGGCTCCTGGCCCAGCCCTGAGCTGCTTTCATTTGGTTTTGCCTCTCAGACTACACTGTCCTCCAGGAGGCTGGAGGTCTGAGCATTGTTTTCTACCTCTCGTCTGCTGAGCTGCTTGAAGCACCATTAACTCAGAGCCCCTTTACATCCAGTAATTCATCTAACTGATGGGATCTAAGCATTCAGGTCAATTTGTGGTAGAGGCTTTCTGTACAGAAATATCTACCTTCATTCCTGCACAGCCAGCTCTTTGAAACTCTCGCTGTCCACAAGCCCTGCACACAGGGATAATTCTACTATACGCTGCAGCAGGAGCCAAGCTCCTCAGACTACCACTAGCTGCAGGCTAAATTAGTCATAAGTAACATATTCTGTGTTTAGTAGTGGTAGATCTCTCCTTCTTGCTCTTTTAAAATGAGAGGGAAACGCAGAGAGCCCTTCTGGAGCACGGCTGTCCCCAAAGCAGGGACTGAGACATCAGCATCCCCTTACCCTGCTTTGGCACACCAGGCTGTAAATCAGCGAGCTGCTCACACCCAGAGGGACAGCGTGAACTCCTGCACACTGCCAGGGTGCTCGCGGGCTTTTTATAGAAAAAAGCCACAGCATGAGGTAAAGGTCAGGCCCAGTTAAAGATCTTCCAAAGGGGAAAAGTGGCGGTAATCCTAACACTTATTATTCCTGATCTTGCTTTGATTACACAGTCCTTAGGACCTATCTTCTCCTCTAGTGGAGCAGAAGCAACTTCTTATGATTTCTCCCTCAAGGAATCAGGCAAAAAAGCTGTGAATTCTAGTTTTACCTGTCAGACAGATATTACATAGACCAACAGAGTAAAACATTATTATTCCCTTTTGTTAGAAACACCACATAACAGTATCCTGACTATACCAGCAATTTTGAAATTAGGGCAATAAAATCTTTGCATTTTTAAAAACATTTTCTGTATTTTACATTCTCATATTAATGTATATGTAATCCCAGTGGAAACCAAACCCAATTTATTACTTACAGGCTATTTACTTTTGTGATAGCAGATATATTTACAGGTATTATGCATTTAATAGCTATTGCCACCACAGAAAATTGTACAAAATTATTCATGATACATAGCAATTTGCAAAATAATGTGGAGAGCAATACTACTAGTCTTGAAGGGGGTTTAATTGAAAATAAAAGTTACTGACAACCATAATTGCAGAACATAGATCACAGCATGTATCCACATAATATAAAGGTGTCAGCTAGTAATTTAACTTTTATCATCCATTTAACAAAACAGTGAGAACTATTTCAGAGATGTGAAATATATATTAGGCTTTTTGATTTTTTTTAATTCCCATCCTGGAGAATCAACTGATACTTTATGGTTCACAGTGAGGGATTTCCTCAGTACAGCCCTATAGCATAGGGAAGGTAGAGCTATGGGGAGTCTCCAGTTTCCCGGAGGGTTCTGCTCATGAGGAAAGAGGAGAATTCTGCCCTGTATGGATGCTATGGGAAAATAAATTCACAGTATCCACTCAGAGCATAAAATACTTTAGGTGAAGTGAAAAGCTGGAAGAGGCTGTGAATGTTTAACAGCCTGACCTGCAGAATGAGCTGGTGTTAATGGCAAAGTTCTGTTCTTTTACCTTCTACTCCGAGTACTAGGTATAATGGTCTCCAGAGAAGATATCCCTTTACCTGATGAGATCTGGATTTAGACAACAAGTTTAAACGACCCTTGCATATTCAGCCTCTGAGTTTTTCTTGATACGTCAGTAAAATTTAGGAGTTTTTCTTTTATTAGCACTTTGGGGACTAGCAGAACGTGCAAGGACAGGGCAGTAATGAAAGTGCTCTGGGGAATTCCACCTGAGCTCACTCGCAGCTCAGACCAGCCTGGTCATTTCAAGCTTTGGAGTGAAGGGAACTCTGAAATATCTTGGGTAACAAAGAAAAGCCTGATTCTTTTTCAGAGAACTCTGGATCTGCACTACATAAAGACTGCTTCTTCCATCCGCTGGGAGAGAAAAAAGGCAACGGAATGAAGAGGCTGTATATCACCAAGTATCAGATTTAGTCAAATACATACCAGAATTTAAAGATCTTTTGCCCATAAGTCCAACAAAGGAGTCTGTTTTATGCCCTGAAAAAATATATTTAGGGGTGTTTTAATACATTTTAACTAGGCAGGATTTTAAAATAACAGGTTCTTGTAAAGAAAGAAGACAGGGTCCAAAACTGTTTATCTCACATACCAGTTGTTCACATCACTCTCAGACAACAGAGAACAATCAGTCTGACTAATCAAATTAAACAGGATAGACCAAGGCACAGGCCAGTTAGTGGACATCTTCTCATTAGCTTAGATAGAGCTTTGGTTCTGGGGGTTTTTTTAAGTATAATGGAAGAACAATGGCCACTAACGGATTCTTATTTCTCTCCCTGTACAATTCCTATTGATCAAATGCACAAGAAGGCAGTGTCTTGGTATAGCCTGCGTTCGTGTGATGCATCTCTTCTACCTCTTGTTGTTTTATTTCTGTAACGTGGAAGAAAATCCTCCCTTGCAGGTCAGGTGGAGCCCTTACTGGAGAAGAAGCCAATGGGACTCTATGTCTGGACACGTCTGAGCTAGACAGTCTGGCTCTATTTTTGGAATATTTATAAGTTCAGGTATTACCTTCCTGTCCATTAGTACTTCTCAAGACACTGGGTGTTTAGAGGATAAATTACTCCAAGTTTAGGCCCACAGTACACATCAGGTTATAGTAGTAGCTATAGTTTCAGATAAGGGATGAAAATGAACCATTCTTCTATATCTAAACCGGCTTTTGAGACAAACTTAGAAGTTTCTCTTTGGAAAGAATTTTGCTTGGTGAATTCATATACAAAGCAAGATCCTCAGACCTCACGTGCATTAATTCAAGATGAAGCAGTTTCAGAAGACTATGATTTTTTAGTAGGCAGGTAATTTGGCATGAGCTTTGTATCTTTATTTGGTTTTCCAATACATAACCCTAGAGAAAGCATCTTGTGGATAATAGAACACCAGGACAGTTGTTGACCTCTGTGGACAGAGGAGGTTTCACAGAATGCAAGATCATTTTTACTTAATAAAAATCTTCCAGTTTCTCTTTAAACATCGTGAGATAATTTCAGAAAATAAAACTGCCACTGTGCAGAGCAAGGTAACACCACAGTGTTGATATCATCTCCTGCTTAGTGTTACATGGAAGCAGAGCAAGGCACACTTATTAATTGGGAAAGATATGGCTCTTCCTATGGCAGCACATCATCAATCAGCCCCTACTGTGAGCAGGGGTCTGATTCCCAGCCAGGCAATGCTGAGAGCACAGATACAGTGTCTCGCATGTGAGGACATGGGCGCTCCCATGAAAGCATTCCTGGGGACTTGGGAATTCATTATTCTAATTTTCCATATTTTGCCACCTTAATTGCTCCTCTCAGAGTCTGGCAGTAAGCCTGCCTTGCCAATGAGAAAGGCTTACAAAATCCCCCCTTTGGGAAATAAGAGAGAGCTGCAACATCCGCACATTAATATGAATTGAAATCTCAAATCTTGCAGCAGCTCAGATGAGATACAGGCTCACAGTGGCACTGAAGGGGAGGTTTCAATTCTTTAACAGATCATTTCTCCACCAGTGGTGCTGCCAGTCCCTAGCTGAAACCAGTCACCTTCTAAATAAGCCAGTCAAATACACTATTGTCTATTTGAATATCTTCTAATGATTACTTAAAATATTTGCATTTTTTTAACTTACTTTTGTGAGAGATCTGGCCTTATCCTGATTGGAAGAGGAAAGGAAAGAGAAAGAAGTAAAAAAGAGTTGTTAAAAAAAGATTGGCATATACATATGATGCAACTGTAATGCTTTGAAAAATCAAACAAAAAACCGAACCTACGCATATTCCACTTAAGGGAAATTAAGGTGATTGTTTACAACTGCATTTTTCTTTGAAGAGACTACAAAGACTTGTTTCAGCTTAGCCCACACAATTTAGATTAGTTTAGCTCCAATTTCTTAGATCAGTTCTTGATTCAGCAAACACGAAGAAAACATGACGATAATTGTGTACTCAACCAATTTGCACACTCGGGTGATTCAGTGGCATGTACGCTGCCCTATGAGTTATCATGCTATTCCTTACGTGCTGTAACTGGTGCACACTTAAGACTTTAAAGCCCTCTCTTTTCCAATCAGTGAGTTTATCTCATATAAAACTTAAAAGAAACAACCAAACAAAAAAGCCTGAACCCAAACAACCCTCATGGCAGCTTATGAAAAAGATGTAACACATTAAACCCGAGCGATAACCGTGTAAAGTTTGGGCAGGCACTGGGAGATGAGGCGTGCGGAGAGGCGTGAGCAGCAGCCAGCCCCCCGCCCCGCTCACCGGCATCCCGCTTGCCCATGAGGCCGAAGAACTGCTGGGGCCGGGGTCTCCGGGCCATCCTCTGCAGGAAGTGCTCCAGGGGCAGCGGCAGCTCCTCCTGCGGGGCGACAGCGGGCGGCGCTCAGTGCGGACCCCCCCGCTCAGTCCCGCCCGGGGCAGCGCCCGGCCCCACAGAGCCCCTCGCTGCCCCACCCGCGGGGCTCACCTTCGCCTGGTCACTGTCGGACCAGTCGGACCAGTAGCTGAGGTCGTCCGTGGTTCCCATCTCCTCGCCCAACGCCTGCGCCGAGGCCAGGAGGAGCACGGCGAAAGCCAGCGGGAACCTCATCGCCGCCTCGACGTCCTGCGGGGGCAGAGGTTGGAGCCCTGGCACCCGGGGCGGGCTCACACAGCCCTGCACACACTCACACACCCACAGCCGCCCCGGGGCACACCTGGGCACACCCTGCCTCTCACGGACAGCCCCCCACGAGCCGGGTCACACCGGCACCCCTGCCCCGACTGCTGCAGACCCCTCTGGCTGTACACACCCTCACCCTTGCTAGGCTGGCACACAGCTCGGTGTGCACCCCCGCGCAGAGACACACGGACACGCACAGCCACCGGTACCCCTTCGCACACGTACACACAGGGGAAGGCACAAACACACCCTCACACGTCTATGCACATCTAGGTATTCACACCTTCCTAGACACACACACATGCAGCCCCCTCATACACACATCCAGGTACACAGGCATCCACTTACAAACTCATGCAAAGAGATACACACCTTAAATGCTCGCACCCACGCAGGGACGGAGCTTGTCCACACACACAAACACCGAGACGCACGTCTAGAGGTGCGGACTCATCCCTTCGCGCATCCCGACAGGCACATAAGGACAGGCACAGAAACATGCTGGCGCATCCAGGGACAAGCACGTGCGGACACACAAGCACGTATAGGCACCCCCCATACAGGCACACACATAAAGACCGGGACAAAGAAGCACACGCTCACACCCACAGGACAAGCGGACCCCTCGCACGGCCGGGCTCCCGCAGCGCACGCACCGTCTGCAGCGGGGAGGGCGGGCGCTGCTCGCCGAGCGCATTGGCCGGCCGCAGGAGCGCTCCCCACTTTATATACCTGGAGACGGGGAGGGCCGAGGCAGCCTCATTTGCCTAAATGCAATTACCCCCGGTTTTATCGTCCCAGCCCCGTGACAGCCCCCGCCCCGGCGAGCAGCCCCCGCCCCCCGCTGCCGCGGCGCCTCCCGGCTCTGCCCGGGGCCAGGCAGTGCAGGGTAACCGGGCGGCTCCCCCCGCTCCCCCCGCTGCTCCCCCCGCCGCAGCTCCGCGCCCTCGGGGCCGCCCCGGACCGTCCGCGGAGAAGGCGCGTCCCGGCGGCGGACGCGGGTGCGGACGCGGGGTGAGGGTGTGGATGTGGATGCGGGATGCAGGTGCGATGTAAGGGCGCAGATGTCGCTTTTCGTTTCCGCCACCCCTTCCCGCTCCCCCAGGGCACGGAGAGCTGCTCTCCGCTGCGAGCGGCACCGCTGGGAGGGAGAGCAGCGGGCAGGGGCCGGGGGCCAGCACCTCCCCCGGCTCTGTGTCCCCCGTGCCACTGCTCAGGTAGCCCCAGCCCACGGGGACCAAAAGTGAGGGATGCACGAAGCTGAAGAGGGCCTGACTGGGTGGGTGCCGTGTTTGGGGCGCCGGGCACCCCAGGTCTGGTGCGTGTGTGCCTGCAGAGGGTCTGCTGCCACCGGGCAACAGGCTGGCACCGCTGGGCTGGTTGCTGTGACAGGCGAACGTCTGTGCTGGAAAGAGTACTGAGCCAGTCTCTCCAGCAGCACATCCCTGCCTGCATCCTTCCCCTAGGACAGCTTCGAGCTGCTGCTGGCATTCGGCTCAGATAATTGTTTAGGTTATTATCCGTTTCACGGTTGCCCCATCTTATTTCTCCAAGGTCAACTGTGCATGAGGCTTCTCAGTTAACCTTGGTGGTCCCTCAGCCCCCACGTCATAAGCCTAGATCAGGCAGTCTGGACAGAGTTCAGTGCAAATTAACAATGTTTCTTTTGATAAAGAACGGAATGCTCAGGAGCTCCTTGGTACCATTGCTCTGCTTGCTCCAGGATGCTACCATTAAGGTTACAGTGGTAAACTTCCTCTCTAAGGACTGTTAATTGGCATATAATTGTGGAACCAAGGGAGACTCAGAACCTTCTCTAAATAAAGGCATGATTAATATCAGGCCTCCCTGTTAATGTTCCTCAGAACCCAAAGAATTCCCCAGAACACAATCAGGCATGTGATTCTTCCAGGTTCTGAGGGCATCTACACTTTGTCTATAAGACTGCACCTAAATAAGAAAGATTGTGACACAGTGAGATGAGGGTCCCTCTGGTCAACATGGGCTGCTTGAGAGTGTGGTTGAGAAAAAGAGTGGTTTGGAGATGCCCCGCAAGGGACTTCATGCAGCCCAAGCACCTGCAGTGGGCACCTCTGTTGAAACCTCAAGCATGGGTGGTGAGAGTGTTCCTCATCCTGACTATCAACAAGCTGGCAGAAACGACAATGTTTATCAACTCTGGAAACCCAAACCATCAGATTTTCATGCTGCAGCTTTGTAGCATTCCCTTTGATGCATGAACTTTGAAGTCTCTTGAAGAAAAATTGTTTGCTTGTGGTTTTGTTTATTATGTTGTTTCTGTTTACTGTAGTAACAGCAGAGCACCAGTCAGATATATCAAACCAGGCTTGCAAATGTTCCTGAAGCTCTTGTCTCTCAGAAATCCTGAGAACTCCCAACTTCCTATGAAGTCATTTTCTATCACCTGGGAGTCCATGGAAAGTACAAGTTTGAACCAAAAAATCCTATCGGTTCTAATTCTCTAATTCAACATTTCACCAAAATGGATGTAACCATAACTTGACCTATGAAATTACAGGGATTTTATTTTTTGAGAGAGCAAAAGAAGAAAAATTAAAAACGGGTCCTTTTTAGTCTTCAGAGACTTTAATGAATTCAAGCACTTTATCTCAGACATCTAATAGTTTGGGTGGAAGTGAAAACATGGTTAATAGATCAAGCTCACTTTTCTCTTTCTCAATTTTAAAATAAATTGGCTGTTTAATCTTTCCTTGACCTGCAATAGCCAGACATTGCACTATGAACTTTTCAGAAAGTGAGCAGAAGTCATGGCTAATGAGCAAAGCTTATTCCTAGGAAGATTTTCTGAGTTCATTTTTTTTCATGTGAAAAGGAGGTAGAAAGCTCAAAAAAGGAAGCAAGCTGAAGCTCCTCTCTTTGTGCTGCCCAGTCCCTATCCTAGGGATGCATTAGAGCATGGTGAAGTGGCCTTTCTGCACAAACAAAACCCCCTGCTTCACCAAAACTGCCTCTGCCTCAGATATATGATACTAGCAGCTTTGTATCTCTGAGTAACCTTGTGAATAAATATGTGAGCTCAAAGGCAGGTGCAAGGTGGCTATGGTGGATATTCCTTTTCTATTCGTGCTCAGGGCACAGACCCCACCCCTCTGTTACAGTTAGACCATGTGAATTCTGACAACCACCGTGAAGATTTTTGGTCATGAATCAAGAGATCATTAGATCCAAATGACTGAAATAAGGGTTGGCATTTCCTGTGGAAGTGACAGAGAAAGCTGCCTTCAGAGTCCTTATCCAGACATTTCCTTAATAAAGATTAGGAACTGGACTAAAGGCACTTGTTGTGGCTTGAATCTCAACACTAATGGAAAACTATTTGGGAAGCAATTGCCTGTGAAACACACCTCAGAGAATTGGTTTTTCAGTAGGCTTAATGTGATACCTCCTGTGCGATGATCCTTGTGAAATGTTTATTTGAATTTTATGATGATGTTTTGGTTTCCAGCAAAAAGTCTGATAGTTAAGTGATAAGTTACATTGGCTGCTATACTGTTACCTAGTGATTATTATACCATTAACAAACAGCTAATGTGTGACGGCAAAATAGCCAATTACATGTGCCCATGAGGATTTTGTGCAGAATACAGATTCGAATTTTTTGAGTATGCAAAATTTCAGAGCACTTGACATGAAATGAATGCATCTGTCATTGTTCTTCAGTGGCCTTGTGCTTTACAGTTGTATGCTGTATATCTAAACCTAGAGCCCAATTCTCATGTATATTGAGATCTCTTTTCATCACTTTAACAGGGATATTCAACTAACAGAGACAGCCGGAGAAGACTTATTTTATGTAACTTCAAAAATTAGGGATGAGATGCAGTCTACCTGAGCACAGTGATCCTGTCTGTATGTATACCAGACCTCAGCTCTGATTTCGATCGTGACAAGAAGGCTGGAAATGTTCTTATCCAAAGATACAACTTTGTAAACATTGGAAAGAGAGACCGTGATTGATAACCTCCTAAATTTTTCATAGGTATGTGTCTCCAGGGTAAATAGAATGATTTCGATTGCAGATGAGGGCTCTTCGTAACACAGTGATTTATTTTGCCACTGTAAGATTATTTATTGGCAATGCATCCAAGTGGCATTGGAAAAATTAGCAGAACTCACCATAGCATCCTATTTTCTAATTAAGTGTGGACAGATTATTGAATTAATCTTTCACCTTTCTTGTATTTTAAATCTTACATTGCAAATTTGTCATCTTCAATTTTTCCTTTAATGAAGGTTTACATTTTCAGAGCATATGCTAGTACATATAAGTGCATATGAGGCATATGTGGTAATTATGCATCTCTCTCTCTCTCTTCCCCCGTCTCCATCTATAAAGAATGAGTTCTTATTCTTCTGTCTCTGAAATAAAACATTCTAGGTTCAATTATATTGTGCTCACAGGCAGGCAAGAAGGGGAGCCATGAGGGAAGCCATAGGAATGCCCTTTCCTCGGCAGGCACAGGCAAAAGCGAGGCTGATCTCACAGTTACTGAATCATCTGGTAAAAGCTGAAAATGTAATGTCGACCTTTAATTCTCACTTCAGAAAGTTCAAGGGTTTTCCCACTCTTCTCATCCCTGTCATCTTTTAAACTCCCATCACTGCTCTCCATCCCACCAATACACCAGCATCACATCTTGCCTAGAGTGAGCTTCCTTAACCCTGATCTGAGGCCCACTTTTGCTCACACTAAGTTAGACATGAAGCTGTGATGTGGAACCAAATGGAAATAAATGTCAGGGTGTGAAAATGCTGACTGTAAATATACAAATGTTGCAGAGAAAGTTATCCCCCTGAGTCTAATGTCTCTAGAGGCAATCACCTGCAAGGGAAGTAATTGCAGTCCTATTGAGCTTCTTGGGCTCAAGAGGGAGCATGTCCTTGGAGGGGAAAAAGCACTTACGTTCATCTGTCTGTAGTTCTCTGAGAAACAAAGCTGTGCAAAGCCATCTCTACATCTGCAGGAGCTGTGGTGAGGGGAAGGGCCTCTAGAGGATTTTCTAGATGTGTATTATTTCAAAACAACTGTGAGAAGAACTCGACTTGCTGCTTGGAGATGCCTTGCCATAACTCTCCAAATGGTTTTCATAAGAAAAATGGGAGATACTACAATATTTGCTAATTTTGTTCAAAAAAGCCAACAGGCTATGACATTCGAACAGAACATTTCAATAGCAAATACAGTACAGTATTCTTCTCACAGAGACAGTGTCTGTTCCTTTTAACCATGAAACCAGGGGGTTTTTTCACATCTGCCATCACCAACAACATGGCCAGGGACAACCATGAAATACAAAACAAAATATTTCCAAAGATGAGGCAGAGTGTAAGCATCACTGGCCTGAGCTTGACCACGGAAAACCTGCAGTCTGAACTCTCCTCACAGTGCAAAGGGCTCAGAGCAGCCAAGGAGCAGATGCTTAAGATTAATTAAGTTTGTCACTCTTGGAAGAAAACTGCTGACACCACTTTGTTCTGATGCAGAGACCCTGTTTTGTCTCCTGAATACTCACTGGTTTACAAATATATTTATAAATCAGTGGATTTGATTCAAACCAGACCTTCTGAGTCTGGATCTCATGCTCTAAGGCTTTTTGCTTCAGTTGTCCAAGCTTATTTGCAAACTACCTCACAGTGACCTGTGAGAGTAAGGGAGGGTTTAGACTTACTTCATCAACAGGTGAAAGCAAAACCCTGTCTTATAATCTAGCCTTAGCACACCTTCTGTAAAGCTTTTCTGTAGGAAGGACAATCTTTTCTCAGAGAATGACCTTGGCCTTAGTAAATGTTGCAGATGGATCATCAAAGCCAGGCCCTTGGCCTGTTTCAACACCTGAGTATCTTCTACCTGATCCTGCCACCAGAACCTGTCCTCATTGCACTGGCCTCTGGCTGGCTCCTGCTGTGGACAGCAGTGGTGGAGGACAATGGTCAGGCTGGAGTGAGAGCCCAGGAAGTGGAAGAGCCCCAGCCTCATGCCATGGGAATACACAACAGCACTGCTTGGTTATCTGGGAAAGCCATGGACACATCACTGTCCCACCCACTCTGTTTTGATCCCTGTGCAACAACAGCCCTCAGTAGCTGGGCACTGACCTGGTAGCCTTGCCTCCCACCCCCACTCCCAGACCTTCTCCCACAGGGATGATGGGGTGTATTTTACACTGGCTCCTTCTGCCAATTCCCCACATCTTCCCAGTGCTCATTGCAATGGCAAAAAAGGAATAGCTGCTCACGGCTGCTATGATTTCTGATTAATTGAAACACTTTCTTAACTTGAGATCAAACACTGATGAATCATCCTCTTTTCTAAGCTGTTTTAGAAACTGGATAATTTATATGACTATGTCTTCATTGAATATTAATAGTTTTCTCAGTAACTCAGTACATTTGAAAAACAGATTCAGAAATCAGCAGGATAAAAGGGCACAGTTTTGGCAAAATTTAAATTAATTCTAATATTACTACAACTACCAGGTTTTTAGTAGTTATGTAAAACAACTTTTACAAATCCATAACACTATCTTCATTATTTACACTTGTTGCATCTCAGTGTATCTCTCTTCTTCCTCACATATCTTCAACAGAAGTTCACAGTATCTCCAGAAGTCTTTGAAGTCCTCAAAAATCTCACTTATGAATTTTCTACTTTGTGTTTACTTCACAATTTTTAGGAGACTTCATTCTAATTCCTTAATACATATATGAAACCCTGTCCAACAACATGTAAAAGCACATTGGCATTTTTGGAACAAACACCCAGAAATTTTGTGTTGGATGTAGCATTGTGCATGGTGACATAAAAGTGAAGTAAAGAAAAAGAAATTGCTTGAGGATGAAATCAGTTGGAGAGGTAAGGAGTTCAGATGCTCAAATAAAACAGAAAGAAAAAAGGTACGGAAAGGGAGAAAACAGCAAGGACAATTTTGCTGCTTTGATAATCACTTGAAATAAAATATCTTTCTATGGCCTGGCTGTCTTGTCTTCCAATATTGAATCTTATGATATACCCATATTTTAAAAAACTGTCAAGTTCTAAACTCATGTCTGTGACAAGTTCATTTTTAAGTAGGTCAGTTCCTGACAAATCCTTCAGCTGGAAAGATGACAAAAAGTGTGAAATGAATTTATAGGGATCCTTTATTACACAGAAGTTTAACAGAAGTAGCTGCCTGACCAAAGAAGGGCTATTCACACTGGAATTCAAATGTATGTCCTGAGGAGGAAGGTGACAGAATTGCTGGCGGATGCTATGGAAACTCGAGACTTTTCCATCAGATTGCATGTGAGGATATTTTACCTGTTTGTCGCTGTCATCCTTTCCCACTCACTCCACGCTGACTTCTGAGCAATTTTAAAACCTTGTCACGGCTGACGCAAACACTTTGACAAGGGCTGAGCCCCACTGTTGTTGGCAGGTAAGAGGGAGGGACAGCTCCTCACAGCAAGTCTTGGGGGGCCGCCTCCATGCCCAAGGAAATTAAAGAAGCTTTCTCTCACCCCACAGCCCCCACTCCTTGATGCAAAGACCTTGATATGGTGGGATTCATGCTTAGATAATTTGCATCTGTTTCTTCTAGTATTCCTTTTGATGTGCATGATGAAAGACTTGAGCACGCTTTGTGAAGGGCTGGAGGACAGAGCAGGAGCGTCACAAAACCTTGGGTCTAAGGAAAGAGGACTCCCTGTTGAGTGTTTGGGCCCTGCCTGCTGTGCCCTGGGGTGCCCTGCAGGTCAGAGCTCTGTGAGAGCCTTCTTCCTCACCCCCCTTTTCATTCATTCGCATCTCACCCACCATCATGACTTTGCTCCCAGGTTCTTCCTCTTGTTAGTGGAGACCAATGAATTATGTGTTAACCTGGAAGCACCCATGCCTTTGGGAAAGTCCTCACTTCTACTGGGCTTGCAGTCATCTGAAATGAGATTACTGGTCTGCCTGAGACACTTGCTAATTGCTGTCCAGTTAACAACTCAGACAGTCTTAAGAAACCAATTCTTTGTAAATTTGAGGTATAAAACAAGAAGCAGTCAAATTAAGAAGGGGAGAAAATGAAGTCTTTTAGGAATGCCTGCAAGAAAACCTCACTGGGTCAATTACCTGGCTACAAACAAAATCTTCCATCCCTTCAAGGAGTCACTCAGCAGACTGTGTCATTCCCAAATCTAAAGCCTGCTTCTTCATTCCACCCAGCCCTGCCCAAAAAAGGGCTGAATTCCTGAACTCTGCTGAATTTCTCATCTTTCTGGTCACTTGCAGCCATAAGAGGTGGGTCTCATCTAGGTTCATACCATTCTCCATTAAGGCAAAGCTGTCATATTTTAATTAATGAAGACATGCATGAGGACTTATCTCAGAGTGGCCATTAAGGCCCATGCTCTATCTCCGTCCCGTTGCCCTCACAGATGCATTGCACTGTGTGCACACAAATAGTTTTGGTAGTTTGTATTGATTATAAAATTGTACCCTGAACAGTTTCCTAGACAGTTGATTTACCCAAGACATCCAGAGTAATTAATTCAGACAGAAATGATGAGCCAATTTGCAGCTGTGCTGGCTCCCACATAACATGCCAACTTGCAAGTTCACTTGGCTCTCTGCGTCCACAGCTGCACACAGAGCTGGGGGCATTGGCTGTGCTGTGCACAGGCCACACTGCCTGTCTGTGGCCAGGAATGTGAAGGAGGAAAGACTAATTAGTAAAATGTACTTCAGTTGGCACAGTGTCTGCCCAAATGATGGAAGCTTATCACATGCCTTGCATGTGTTCCAAATTGTGGAACAGAAGTCTTCCTGTATTTTCATATGCAATTAATAATAATAATTTTTATTTTTAGTAGCAGTAGTAGTAGTAGTAAAGAGGATTTGGATACATAAAAGCATAAGGACTGCAGTGTTTAAGTTTTAGCTGCTTATTAGAATATGTCGAGGAATGAAATTCAGGTTCCTACTTCTGACTAACACCAGGAACAAGCAGATGCTTGAAAACAGAGTGCAAACATCCAATGCACAGTCAGACCACCTGGGGTTAGTCAATAGAAAGTGTGGAACTCTCCTATCCTGCCCATCTTCAAGTTAATAATCTCATCAGCTGTTTGCTCTTTCCTGAAAGTAAAGAACTAAACCACTTGCCAAAGAACTCAAGGGAACTGCTGTGGTCTTTTAAAATGATAGGAAGGATGAAGCTCATTTTAAATAATTTGAGAAGTGGATTGCATACGGATCTACCATAATTGATGTACACCCACTGCACAATGCATAAAAGGCAATGCATATTGCTCAGTGATTTATTCTTTGCTTTAGAAAAGAAGGATCAAGGCATCGGCATTGACCTTCACATAAAGCTCTGGTTAGTGAAAATAGACTGAAAGGTGATACTGTGCTTAGCAGTGCTGATAGATACACTCGTACTTCCATTGCAGCAGGGAAAATACTTTGCTGATAATATCAGAATGATGTAAGATTTATGCCAGAATAAAGATGTCTACTCTAAGGCAGCGTGTTGAATAAACATGGTTCAAGTGACAGCTAGAGTGGTGGACATTTTCTTCCCCATCTTAGAATGAAGATAGCTTGTGCTTATAAAATGTTCACATCTTTCTTGAGTAGTTTATCCCAAGTTTTGTGCAGCAAATAATGAGAAACTTGTTAAATACGTTTGGACACATCAAAGTTAAAAATATTACTCATAGATCTGAGGTCTATTACCTCAGGACAAATTATGTATTCTGTTTTTCATGTGTTCTCAAGTATTTCATTAAACATTAGTGGTTTTCTACACTTACTATACTTTTCCCTTGATATTTTCCTTAAGAAAAATGGAAGATGACAGCATTTGCTTTCTGAATCAAACTCTGTATTTTTATATGCTAACTTTTGAAAGTAAAGGTTTGTCTCTGGCAGATTGGTTTGATTACAATTCTTTTATTAACTGCAATTCTTTTATTAACATACAGCCAAAGTCTACACACATGGTCAAGTGTACAACAGAGAAAACAAACATCAGGTGAGAAAAAGCCTTTTCTCTTAAAAACATCAATAAACACATTTGCTAAGGGCTAGACTAATTCCACCATCATTATTACTTCTACATTAAAGTCACTTTATCTCTTTTGCATCTTTTTAGACCATGAATTATTTAGGTGTGACTTTTCACAGAAGTAAAGCAGAGATTAGGAGAGCGTGTGCATAAACACCACTTTAATCTCCTTGATGTCAAAGCACGCATAGATTTATCTGATGCCTTCTCGTCAATGGAGATGAGTCTGTGATATTTTTTTCTGTAGCTGTGCATCATGAACAGAGGCTCTGATACTACAAGCTCTTCTGTGCTCCGAGGGTCTTCACAAATACCATAGTTCCCACATGCTCCCAAGACCTGCAGAAAAAGATGTGAGTTCTGTGCCTGAGGAACAGAAGGTGGCAAACACAACTAAAGCGTGAAGGCCTTCATGAAGCAGCCACGTGCAGCCCTGTGTACAGACAGTATCTTGTGTGTCCTAAGAGACGACTCTTAAAGAAGTTTTGTTGGTTTCTTGAGGGAGGAAGATGCTGGTAAGGGGTCACCAAAATGTCAAAAATCACCTATAAATTAAACCCCTTCTTCAAGTTAACTTTAGTTGTGTGGCCAGTCCTGAGGACTAGTACTTGCACTAGACTGGTCTCGTTATGGGAGAAGGGATCCCACCCTTTGAGAATCTGAAAATGTTGGAAAAGGGAGAAACAAGTAGAGCAAGACAGGCTAAAACCTAAATACAGAATTGCACCTCAGGCTTGCAGGCAGGTGATACTTGCTGGGAGGAAACAGAAAAGTTTGGGACTTGGAGAAAGTTTTGAGAGGTGCTTCAGCTTACACTGACTCCACGATCAGAAAGTACTGTGTCCCAGTTGGCCTGTTGGATGGAATCTTTGCAGTGGAAGATGATCCCCTTCCATGTAGTGATATGCAAATAACTGATTGAGAAGCACAAGAGCGTGTACTCTCAGTCTGTCCATGACTAAGAAGTGCAAATCAGGCTTGCTGTCCCTGATATAACTTTGAATTTATCCTACAATTGAGAAGGGATGGACTGGATGACATCTAGAGATACGTTTCAATCTAAATTCTTCTCTCTTGGAGAGGGTGATGGTCAGCACAGTGACGGGGTGGAGCTGGTTTGGGAAACATGTCTTTAAATCCCTTTCTGCTTTCTATTCACCTGCAACCATTGTCCCACATGTCCCAGTTGGCATGGTGACTGCTGAGTGAACAATGTGCCTTCCTGTCACCAGTGCAATGGTTTATACAGAAGGATCTGTTGTTGTTTGATGCTGGGGTTTCTGAGGTGGTAAGGACCTGTGTTGGAACGAGGGTGCCTCTGGACTCAGGCCCAAAGGGAAGCCAAAGTACAGAAATTGAATTGGAGCCTTTGACTAAGCTGAGATATATGATGTCACACCAAAGTGAAAGGGAGGTATAGATTTTAAATGTTTAGTAGAAATATATGCTAAGTGCTTTAGACACTGAAAAGCTGCAGCAAAAGAGACCTTAAACACAGTTTTTACTGCAGCAGAACTACCCTTTCACAGAATTTCTTTACTTTAGACAAAACATAGATGAAATTGTATTGTTCACATTTTTTAGATAGAGTGTTCACATAAACAATAAGAGCTGATAGAAACCGAATATGCAAATTCTGTGTAAGACTTACGATTGTTAGAATTAGACCAGGAAAGGTTGAAAAAGAAAAAAGTAGAATCATGTGTTAATCTTATTGGTTAAACTATACTTCTGTGAGTTTTGAGAAGAAGTTTTACCTATTTACTTCCTTGCTTGTTGCTGCTGCTGCTGCTACTGCTTGAATTATCATGTATCCCCTTTGAACTCAACCTTCAGAAAACTATGAGACTATGGAAAAAAAGACTGTAGCAAGACAGCAGCCTCTCTGCTCTTTCACCTTTGGCCGTAAAGGGAGGGTGCCCTGTGAAATTTGCTTCAACAGATCTGCTGCTTGATTTTGGCTCAACACTTCAGTACATCAACAGAGAAGCAGTCCAAAAAAAAAAAAAGGAGGTCCTTTTAAATTAAGCTGTTTTTGTTCGGGATAAACAGGATGCATGAACAGTGAACCTGGAGAGAGCTCAGGGAAGATAATGTTGTGCTTCCTGAGCAAAGGGAGAGGTGGTGGGCAGTGAGTGTTCTGGCACTTTAGGTTCATGACTTAAACATTGTGTTTATGTTATGCCACATAAACGTGCCACTAGAGATCAGGGCTGTTGTGGTATAAGTCCTATATATAGAGAAAGGAACTATTGCTTGTCCAGGGCTTTGAGTGCAATCAAGAGAGGGAAGCGGTTATGGGGACTATTTCTACTCACAAGGGGAAAACAGATTATTTGAGTCATTCGTCACTGTCTATTATGAAGTAATTCCACTGAAGCTGTAGATGGTCTGAATATAACATAATGTAGCAGTAGGGTAATATAAAAATAACAGATTCAAGATTTTTTTTCTTCCTTTCCAAAAAGGAGCTATTATATCTATAATTGCATAGAGCAAAAGTACTTTTCTGGTTTCTTCAAGATTCATGATACAAATTTCCTGCTCTGTTCTCATGCTTTTCTGACTGGCTGTATTTCACAGCTGACTATTTAGAACTGTTTTTGCTTAAGAAACACTCCAGGGTGGCAGTAGGGATGAGCTGCCTTTCCACAGGAGCCCTGAGTTTGTGTCTTGAGTCACCTTGTGATGCACACTGTGATATGCCATGGGACTGTGCCACCAGTTACCCACAACAGGCACCTATTTGCATCTTCTGTGATTCCTCTCCCACATCCTGGTGATGAGCACTTAAGTTTGGCTGTGAGACAGAGTTGGTATATGGCTAAGTTACGTTCCTGGACACCAAAATCTGTCTGCACCCTGAACCTAGTGATACAGACATTGCCTATGTGATGGTATTTTACCATAACTAAATATTATATGGATACAGTTAGACAGCTTTACTCTATCTCAAGGGTGCTTCAAGCATCCTAGAGATCTTAAACTAGATCATGTTACTTATGGCATTCAAACACTGGAGAGTGACTACACCTTCCATTTTCAAAATAAGAGAATTACAAATTCCTGTTTTCACTGAATGCTCCAATGCCTGGCCAATTTGCCCTTAGGGATGTACAACATAATTTTCAGGTTTCTAGAAGGAGAAGCAAGGCCAGAATTATATTTACATCAGAGGAAATAGGAGTAGTGAGGATTTGATCCTGTTGGTACTGAAATGTTTATCCTTCATATATTCCATTTTGTTTTGGTAGAAAGTAGCATTTTCCTGTACATTCATAAATTACATCATTCTGTCAGAAACCCCAGGTTTGATCTAGAAGACTGTGTCATGTACAACAACCTTACCTGTGACACTCTCACTAGAGATGGTTTTATACATTACTCTGTCAAGTGCTGACAAAATCATCTTCCTGATAGTTCACAAAAGCAGGATCTGGTGGATGTTTTCACTGGAAAGGTTTTATTTTAATAGAGCACATAAAAATGGAGGAAAGAAAAGGAAAACTCATGAAATCATAAGCAGCTTGCCATGTTAGGTAAGCTGCACATTTTACTGTGCTGTGGTAGGACATTATGAAATGATACAATAGAGACTCAAAGTATCTTCAAGGATTTTTTCACTCAAACAATCTGTCTTGGTGAAGAAAGTTAACTGATCTTCAAAGCTGCATTTGCTCTTCCTAAAACATGTTGCAGTTTCTTCCTCTCAGTGCTGAGCCGTGCACAGTGTCTAAGCCGTCAGTGCCATCAATGTGTCTCAACTGACTGTTCAACATTTTAGAGCAAAGAGGGGAAAACATCACTCTCAAATAAATTTTTCAAGACCATATATCACAGTCAAGATCAGGAGTTGCTCAAGGAGAAATTATGCCATGAGAAGAGAAATGGACAAGAAGCACGAAAAGAAAAACGAACAACTTCCATACTGGTCAAAAACACCCGAGCTGCTTAAAAATAGGCAGGATACGGGAACTCATTGCGAATGCGTTGAGAGTGTCTGCATAATAATGATAATGCACAAAGGCATTAAAGCAAGCAGTTTTGGATTTATGCCACCAAATGATATTTGAATTGAAATGGGAATGCAGAGGGGTGCTATATTGTTGTGATTATCTGCAACGTGCCAAATACCTGGCATAAGGTTGCTTTGTCAAGGGTGGACTCAGTTTCATTTAAAGAGACTTTAAATTTGGGGTCTGGAAGATATTTTCTCCCCCTTCCTCCACTTCTACTGCTACCAAACAATCTGCTTTGATTAAATTATTCCCTCCATATTAACATTTTATCTGGAGAATTTCATTCTCTTTGCCAGTTTTGCACCAGCATTTATATTTCAAAGTAAAATAATATGCAGGATAATTAATTTATTAACTAACTCATTCTCAAATTAATTCAGGATTTCTCAGCTTTTGAGTCACTAAAACAATAGAAAAAATAGAAGATAAATGCTTTCTTATTAAACTGGTTAAAAGACTTACTTTTCATATGTAAAATAAAACTGCTTTTATGTTAACAGGTCCGTTATCTTGTCAATGAATAAAGGATTTATTGGCCTAATATCCCTTTTTGCTCATAAAAGAACAGATCATATGAGAAATGTGACTTGGAATGAGTAATAATTTATCAGTTCGTTGTAAGTTTTAGCTCAGCTTCTTAGGAAACAAGGCTTGTATCATCATGAGGTCTGTGCATTTCTGCATCAGTCCTTCAGCCTACTCTGAAAATTTTTCAACATGATAGTCACAATGCCAACCAAATATGGTCAAAGTAATGACTCCTGAAAGATTTTCCTCAAATTTCAGGAAAACAGAGTGCCTGTTTCAACAACATGGTTGAAATTACTGCTTTCCATTGGTGAGAAGGCCACAGGATATGGCTGTGGAAAACTAAAACAGGGTAGAGCCTAAAGAAACCAAGTGCATGTATTTGCCTGCTCACTGAACAGTTTGTACACTTGAAGAGCTCCATATTCTGTCTTTAGACACCAGACTCATACCTATTATTATAAATAATAAAAATACATAACAGAGTCTTTGCCATCTGGTTTGAAGCCACTGAGTTCATAATGACATTTTGGGGCACTCCAAGTGGGTGGCAGGCAGAGGATCTGGCAATTTTTTCTGCTGTAAGAGCTAAGCAAAGGGGAAATGATAAGTTTTCCATAGAGAGAAGGATATGGACTGTTTTTTTACTACTGTTGCCAGTACAAGAAGCAGGAGGCATTACAGGGCAGCCAGCAGGAGGAAGGTTCACAAGGAGTTACATATCACAGGGGCAACTTGTGGACACCTCTTCCTGGAATGCTGTAAAAACATTTATTGGGTTCGTTAACAACCAGCCATGCTTCACAATCAAAAGGGATCAAAAATGTATTGAGAGCTTCAGGATGTCCTTGGGATTTAAGTTTAGGGGGACACGAAATGTTCAGGAGTGTTATTGTCTCAATTTTTGTCTCTTTGCTATCTGCTCCTGTGTTTTGGGAATTGGGGTTTATACTACACAATATGCTTTCCATTTATGTAATTTAGATTTGTTCTACATTAATTACACCAGTATATATTTCCTGGTAAGTTTACTGCTTTCCAAAGACAAACTGCTTTACGCTGATTTATTCGCACTCATGATTTTGTGTAAGACATCTGAGGGTGTCACCCCAGAAACACCCTCTTACAGGCTGGAGGTAGGACATCCATTTTTGCTCCATCAGCTTCCTCTAACTGCTCAAATTCTTCCCCTGTCTTTCTAAGTGACACATCATCCACTCTGATCTTTTAGAGAGATAATCAGGGTATGTCACTTTCTCTAAAGGATACCTGTGGTCCAAGCTCCTTTGAGGGAGCCTGTAGCACTTCTATCTCTTGTAAGACATGCCACCAGGAGAAAAGGGAATGATGGGAGGCTGAAAATACAGCTAATATGAGCAGTTGCAGTTTTCACCATGTGCTGCTTGTTCCCATGTTCCTCTGATTGGTCTCAGATGCAGGGAGGGAACTGATACATGATTTGGAGGATGCACCAGGAACTGAGGTTCCATAGTGACTCCTCACTATGGAACTCACCCTGGGAAAATTATCTTCCTGATCAGGCTGTCCTCCTTCCCTGCTGGGTAAGTATCAAATAAAGGATTATGGGATGATGCATCTTTGGCTTTTTTGATAACGTATTACAGCACAGACAGCCCACTTGTGACTGTGAATGCAGCTGCTCTCCATGCCTCAAGAAGCAAGAGGATACCAAACCATCTGAAGGAAACAGTGTAGTTTTCATTTATGTTTTTAAAGTAAAATGTCATACTACATCTGAAAGCTCCAACCTGATTGTTTAAGCAATCCCTGCGTACACACTGTGAAGGATAGTAGCTGTCCTGACAGCTAGGAAAGAGCAAATAGTATAGCAGTCTTATTTATGGAATCAGCCTGTGCCAATGATTATAATTGCTTGAATAGTGCTTATGAGAGCAGTTGGAAACACTAGACTGAACGGTAGATTATTTTTCATTTGACTGCATTTATGCCTGTAAGCATATCTGTGTAAGTACCTGCATACTTACAACTCTGGAAGGCTTATACTTCCGTAAAAATAAAAATACAAGTAATTTACCATTCATAGTCTCTGTCCTAAAAAAGTTACCATCATTTGGATTAAATGGTGAGAACATCCCTTAGGTCAGGCTCTTTCAGACTAATTAAATTAGTCTAATTACATTAAGCAGTAGGAAACTCTTAAGCATACTAGCTAGGTGGGCTAGTCAGATAGAGAAAAAGCTTCTTGTCCTTTGGCAAATAGACATTTAAAAATATAGCTACTTTTGTCCTCTATTTCTGTTATACAGAAAGTTGTGCCTCCACAGAAATGAGCTGTGTGCAAATAATGATTAATGGTCATAATATGTAGAGAGCTGTGTTACTCGTGATCATATTAGGCAGTAAAAATAATGGTTAAATAAAATCCAGAAGCAATTTTTTCAGCTCTTGGAAATGAAGCTGTACAAAGAATGCTAATTCCTGTTGGCCATGGTTTTATCCAGTGCAATGTAGCTCTAAATGTGAGGAAGGAGAGCTTGCTTTGTGTGAGATTTTTTCCTGAAAGCTATTGCTGGGCAGTAGGGAATCGAGGAAGCAGATGTCTTTGTGAGGCCTCACTTTGGAAATCAATTTACTGGTGTGGAGATAATCCCAAAGGAGCAAAAGGACAAGATGAACAAGACTGCTAATATCTGGAGAGGAAAAGCATCATAAGCTGAAAGGTTGAATAGCAACTGGAACTGGATGGAAAAACAAATGAAAATTATATGGTGTTTTAGGAATAAGATCCTTTATAGTTGCATTATGTAAAGATAGATGACTGTATCTTTTTTCATTATTTCAATATTTTTAGGTATTAGACTAATCATGAGGTTATATTGAAGAGCAAAGCCTTGATTGTCAGTTTTTCCCTCACATACAAATAGATACAAACACACACATACACACTCACACGAGTGATGGCAATGTTGCTGATTAATGTGACAAACTACAAGGCACCAGCATAAACTGTTAATACATGGTAGACAATTACACCTGCATTAAAAGTATTTTAAACATACTGACGTAATTTAATCTATACCCTATAGGCTGAAGTTAAGTTCTAGACAGTAATATCTGTAGCGAGCATAGGGACATCCATAACATTAATGAACGCTTGGGTGTTAGTCAGGATGCATTCCATGCTTTACTCTAGGACAGAAACTAATTTACAAACCAACAGGCTTTATCTGGGTTAGAGATCCCAGTTTATACAGTATCAGGCAACCTAAGAAACTTTCCTCCTGTGATTTAAAGTCTTTTTGAGAAAGTTTATTCTGGCTAAATTCCCACTTCTCAAGCAACATCAAGATACTATTACAGCCTGGTTTCCACAGAATCTTGACACAAGAAACTCATAATTTCATACTTGTCTTTAAAGACAAATCTTCAAAACCCCTCATTTTCTTAACAGGTTCCAGAAAACTGCTGGATCTATTACCATTGTGCTTTGTGTCTCTGGAAGAAAGAAGGAAGAAAGTTCAGTAAAGGCTTTTTCTTGCATTTCTTTTCATGCTCCTTTTCTTCTGTCAAAGTGTTATATTATTTGGACTATAGTTAAAAACTCCATTTGGATTACAGTCATTTTACAAAGCCTTTTTTTTTTTTAATAGAAACACTCTGAAAAAAATTGCCATAAACTAAAAAGAGAAAGAAAGGCATGGAAAAAACATGCTTAATGTAGTTTTCTGATTGTTACAGAAAATGTAGGTCTTACTGGAACTGAAGTAAAGATATGAGCTATGTCAAAAATCATGGACAATTATCAGAAAATGTAGTTTCATCTAATATTCATTACTGGAGATCTAGAAATTTTACCTAACCTGTAGATCTGTGTTTACCTAACCTCCCAAATGGAAGTCTGAAATAAGGAAATGAAATCTCAAAGAACTGGTTTCTCATTTCTGACAAAGGTGAGCATTTGAAGCTCCTGTACCCCTTTTAATGCCCTACAATACCTCCTCTCCTAATTCAGATCTCTTCCCAAATTTTTTTCTCCTGGTGGACTTGTGTTATTTTTTCTGCTTAAAAAAAGCCAACAAATGTAACAAGTATTTGGTGTGCAGGGAGGCCTACGTCCTCCCCTTCCCTGCAGCACTGATAGATAAATGGAAAACCTGAGCTGGGGCCAGGCACACCAGAAAACTCAGGGAAATGTTAAAACAACTGAATCTGAAGCTTTATATGGCAAGTAGCAGGAAAAGTTAAACATAAGTGCTGGCATTTGTACTGCTTATAGCATAAAGTATAAGATGCATGTCTGGGGCTGCCAAAGGTTCAGCAGCCACATCCTCCTCTCAAAGCCCTGAAATGCAGCCCTGATGGTGGGACTGAGACAGCCTTTGGCAAACAGGGCTGTGTTCAAAACTCAGAAAAGGAACCACGTCATGCATTTTGGATGGATGTGTTTGTCAAAATACTATTTTATTGTAGCAGCAGTGAAGGCTGAGGCTGCTGCTTAAAACCCCATCAAAACACTGAAGAGTGAAAGATACATATTTGTTTAGAAAAGAGCACAACTCATAACCAAATGGACCTTCTTTTCCACATGATTAATATCTACAGTTTTACACCTATAACACCATTCACAGCCAAAACTACTGCTCATCAGACTTCATTAATATTCACAGCTGCAAGCCAAGTAACACAACTCACAACTGCTGTCTATTCCCAACACTTCATTAACATTTACAGCTCTATAGGTGATTTAGTCAACTTATATAAGTTCACAGTGGTAAATCATAATACTAAGGTTAACACACACTGTGCCCTTTCAGGCTAAGTAGGATCTTAAAATAAAAGCTGGGATATGAATTAATGTTACTATCAGTAATAACTACCATTTTCACAGTATTTAGCCTTGTAGTTCAGGTTGTATTGAAAAAAGGTTTTTCATGTGCAGCATAAAGACTCTTTGAAAAGTAAAAATGAAGCAAAATCATGTCTGTGGCCTACTGTGGTAGCAAGACTTTTACCAGAAATCATTGGCATTTTCATTATGAATCCAGGCATACTTAGCAGATGCTAAAGAGGGGGTTGTGTTAGTTTAATGAAGTAACAAATTATTTGTATGAATAATTAATATTTGATGCAATCTTCAGTGACCTACCAAAGGTCATCCCATGCATCTTTACTTAACAGTTAGATATTTAGCCTAAACTAGTTCCCAGAACCACTCTGTACTCAGTGGGGATAAGCCAGCACCTCTGGAGGATGATTCATGCCCTATGCCCAAACACTCGTTAATTCCCTTGTCAAAAACTAAAGGGTCCCTTTCCCAGCTGCGTGAGGAAGCTGTAAGAATGACTGTGTGGGATGCGGGATGCAGATCTGGGGACAACCATAATTCTTGTGAGGGCAAAGTGAGTTTCCTTATCTACTATATATTTGTGTATATGTGGTTTTGGTCTGCTAAAAGTGGTTCACAATTGTCTTACATGTAGATCAACGTGTTAACAAGCAGAGGTCTTCTTAATAGTTTCAGACTAATAAAGTGAGTAATAGAACTCTATATCAAATTCACAGCCTCTACATTGTATCCAAAAAATTCAGTCTGCAGACAGACAGGCTTAAGTCATGATCTCCAATTTCACAGCATTAGAGAATCGATTAGGTTGGAAAAGACCTCTGGGATCAGCGAGCCCAACCTATGGCCAAACACCCCCTTGTCAACCAGACCATGGCACTGAGTGCCACGGCCAGGCTTTCCTTAAACACCTCCAGGGATGGTGACTCCACTGCCTCCCTGGGCAGCCCATTCCAGTACCTAATCACCCTTTCTGTGAATGAATCCTTCCTGATACCCAACCTAAACCTCCCGTGGTGCATCTTAAAGCTATCTCCTCTCATCTTGTCACTGGTTTCCTGGGAGAAGAGACCAACCCCCACCTGGCTACACCCTCCTTTCAGGCAGTTGTAGACACTGATAAGGCCCCTCTGAGCCTCCTTTTCTCCAGGTTAAACATCCCCAGCTCCCTCAGCTGTTGGTCATAGGGCTTGTGCTCCAGACCCTTCACCAGCTTCGTTGCCTTTCTCTGGACTTGCTCCAAGTCCTCCTTGAACTGAGGACCTCCATGTCCTTCTTCATTTGAGGGGCCTAGGACTGAACACAGTACCCAAGGTGTGGCCTCACCAGTGCCAAGTGAAGGGCAAGAATTACTTCCCTAGTCTTGCTGGCCACACTATTTCTGATACAGAAAACCGATATTTCAAATAATTTCAAAATATTTTCACACCCTGAAAAACCTGTAACTTTGTGTAAAGTATTCCCTTTCCCCTCCTTTTCAGCCTTTGAAAGACATAAATATAACTCCCAAAAAACATTATGTAGTTTCAAGATACTTTAAAACAAGTCATGGAGCACAAAAGAAACGTAGCAGAAAAAATATGCTGGAGAAATTTTCATTGTTGGCAGCAGCTCAGCAGAGGTTGGAGATGCTGTTAAAGGAGCAAAATGCAGCTGATGGACCACTGATATCCCTTGCCTTGCAGGGACACAAAGGTTTGCAGTACAGCTGGTCCCATCTACTTGCTTCAATGCTCATCTCTTAGCCATGCCCACTCCCAAAATCTTCCCAAGTGGTATAAGTTGTCAAATCCTGCAGTAGCATAATGATGTTTAAGCTACCTGGCACTTTATGGTGCTGATGTATTAGTATGCAAAAATTAGCTAATGGTACAGAAGCTACTAGTGTTCATCCTTTTATACACTTTTGCTTTCAAACTGAGCATGTAGCAGAATCCATTCTCCCACCCACCCTGCCTCTTGGGTGTAGAAAAAAATTTCCTTTTCTAAAAATGGGAGTTTTGGGGCATTAGTTAATCTTACAGTAGGACAACTATTGTTCCAAGTGCCTAGTATTTAACTGGGGAAACAGAAGGAGCAAGATAAAGAAGAAAAATAACAGTAAAGGTTTAAATGCAAGGAACACACGGGGGTTCTCAGCTCAGGGCTCTACTCACTTGTGTAGAAGAGCTCAGCAGGGTCTGACCTATGACTCAGAGTGGTGGGAGTGCTCCAGCACCCACCTGTGTGGGTAGTGCATCACTACCCACAGATACACAGACATATGAAAACACTTTACTCTTGTAAACCTCAAGTGAATGTTCAGAACTATGTGGCTTTGTTCCATAAATTAACATTTACATTAAAATGAGCTCTAACCATCTGCTGAGGCAACTTTTGTCTCTCTCTGAGGTGCTATTTGGCCTGAGAATCTGTCCCCAGCTCTCTTTTGAGTTTTTTTAGTTTTTTTTTATTTATACTTGGCAGGAATCTTGAAGGGTAGTGGGCCATATTCTGATGGTGGAGTAAAAGTGAGGAGAAAGGAGCTTTTTTCCTCAAAGGATTGTTTGAAGACTCTTCCAAGCCAAATACCAGCAGCTACAAGTGTCAATGAAATGATGAAATGTACAGAGGAATCAGTGGAGAGCAATAAGCATTTCTGGCCACATCTGCTAAATGGCTCTGCCCATAGGCAGCGAGAAGCACTAGAGACAAACGGGAAGAATTATTGAAGAATAATTCTAATCTGAAAGCAAACTAGCTGCACAGTAAGAATCACATCTCCTGATGTCACAAGAGGAAGGGTGTCGTGGTTTGATGCTGGCCCAATGCCAGGCACCCACGAGAGTCACTCACTCACCCTCCCCTGCCACAGCTGGGCAAAAGGAAGGAAAAGAGAAAAAAGGGTTAACGGAGGCTTCATGGATGAGATAAGGGGAGCGGGAGAAAATATTTCAAGTGCAAAATAGGCTCAACCTTGATTAGTAAGTGAAATTTATTACTAACAGAATCAGAGGAGGGTAATGAGAAGTAAAATAAGCCCTTAAAACACCTCCACCCCACCACGTCGTCCCTCCTTACCACCAACAACACAGAGAGGCAGGGCAGGGGGGTTTGGTCAGTCCATCACCAAAATTTCCTTCCACTGCTCCAGGAGAAGAGTCCTTCCCCCATGAGGCTGTGGGGTCTCTCCCACGGGAGACAGTTCTCCATGAAATTCCCGGCGTGGGTCCACTCTCACGGGCAGCAGCCAAACCGCACCTGCTGCAGCGTGAGTCCCTCCCAGGGCACACAGTCCTCCCAAAACTGCTGCCCGTGGGTCTCTCCTTCCACGGGGTGCAGTCCTCCAAGGACAGGCTGCTCCAGCCTGGAAGCAAGGGCCCTCTCTCTCCACCGGGTCTGCCACTGGATCACAGCCTCCTCCAGGCACCCACCCGCTCCGGCGTGAGCACCTCCCCCACGGGCTGCGGGTGGATCTCTGCGTTCCCCATGGATCCCCACGGGCTGCGGGTGGATCTCTGCGTTCCCCGTGGGCCCAGGGGCTGTGGGTGGATCTCTGCGTTCCCCGCGGGCCCAGGGCCTGCGGGTGGATCTCTGTGTTCCCCGTGGGCCCAGGGGCTGCAGGGGCACAGCTGCTCCACCATGGTCTGCACCACGGCCTGCAGGGGAATCTCGGCTCCGGCGCCTGGAACACCTCCTCCCCCTCCTTCTCCACTGACCTTGGTGTCTCCATGTTGTTTTCCCTCACATGTTCTCACCTCCTCCTCTTCTCTGACTACGAGCAAAAAACCCGTGACTTTGTTTTGATTTTCTTCTTAAATATGTCATCACAGAGGCATTACCAGCCTCTCTCATTGGCCCAGTTCTGGCCAGCAGTATGTCCGTCTTCAGAGCCATCACCCACTGGCCCTGCTGGACACGGGGGAAGCTTCCAGCAGCTTCCTCACAGGAGCCGTCTTTGTGGCCCTCCTGCTATCCAAAACCAGGCCGTGCCAAACCAATACAAGGGGTCTTGGTTGTAATGATTAATTCTAAGTGTTCTGAGTGCTGAGAGAATTGCACGTGTTAAACAGACATCAGGCACACCCACGCAGTCTTGTGTTCTTGGGTCCCACCTCACATCACTACTGAGTGCACTGTGGTCTCTTTCTTGCATTGTCCTGGCTGGGCACGAGGTGAAGCGAAAGAAGTGGGAGCAAAGCCTTGGTGTTGTGCTGTGGCTGTGGAGTGAATCTTGGAATGGGAGGCCCATGCTCCAAAACCCCCTTTTGAATGCCCTGATCCTCAGCTTGAGCTTTGTGTTGCATTGCCTCCGTCCATCATGCGATGTTACATGCTTGGGCCAGGTTGTGACAGGAGAGCAGGGGTCTGAGATGTGTGTCTCTGGCATAATGGCTCTGAAACCTGAGCACAACACTCCCAAGGAGGCCAGGATCTCCTCCACAGTTACTCCATTTTGCCTTCATCTTACATGATAAATGCATTGCATGTAAGATTTTCCAAACCATCTATCAGAAAGCAAAGCAAGAGTCTCTGTGGGTTTAGGGCTGAAGGTGAGAGTGTCTGAGAACGTGCTGTCAGCTAGAAAAGCACAGTACTGGACTAGGGTATCAGCCTGTCACCATTCTCTGTCGCCAGAGGAGAACTGGCCAACCTGTCAGAGGCTGGAGTGCTCCTTCTACTCCAAGTACTGTGGCACACAGCACAAAGTTTGGGAAGGTGAGCAGGGAACTGCTCATAATAAATAATTTTGAAGTATTTAATGAGCTAGAGAGAGGTTCCTTTGGAGGATGATTTATGCTCTGCCATCTCTTCTGTTTGCTTCCAAATGGTGTCTTAATTGCTTTTCTCCTACTTGTCCCTCAATTAAAGCTTCTCTTCACTTTTGCCTTCATTTTCAGTACATCACTTAATTTTCCTTATTTACTTTTTAATTACGGTCTGTCACTTTTTGCCTTCTGTAAGCTCATTGCATTGAAAACTCTGTCCTTCACTACTTTTTCTTGGGAGCAGGAAACGAAATTTGTTTGCTCCAGAAAAAATTAATTTGACTCCTTGTTTTGTATCCTCTCTTCTAATGAAGCCAATGTGGTTTAAATCACTGGCTGCATACAATTATTTTCTGGGATCAGATACCTCCTCTTCTGTAATTTTTGGCAATGCAGGTACCAGTAAAATTAATTCTCTTCTGCTAACAGTATTTTTCTGCAGGATAAATCAATATCTGCAATAATACTTTGTGGATTTAAGCAGTAGCAATAGTATTTTCTACAGTTTCTCATAGATCTGCATTTTTTCCAGTTCCTTTTCTGCTGATGTCCCCTTGGCTATGTGCAGCAGATGTACATGAACCTCTAGAATAAAAAAGCGAGATAAACATTTAATATATTTATGCTCACTGAACAACCAACCGTGTAGAAAAAAAGAGTAATGCACTCATTAGCATGCTTTTAAGCAGATGCAGTTTATTCATGTCCTCACAGGTCTGAATCATTCATTTGCTGTGATTTTTTCAAGTAGCACTATCTGTTAGCCATGTCATCAGTTTGTGAGTAGGTATAGGTGAATGAAATGCCTGTTGACTCTTTTCCAGTTATGTTTAAAATATCATCACACAGAGAATACTAGATTTTGGGTTTCCAAGGGGCAGAGCCTGGCCCACCACTGTGAACAGATTGCCCCAGAGCAATTCCTTCTCCTTCCATACTAAAAACCCAGCCTGTCTCAAGTCTTTCTGCACCACTAAGTGGGGCTGCTTTTCACTCCCTCAACAGGGAGGAATGTGTTTCAGTAGCCTGGAGTGTGGTCCTGTGCACTACCTGATGGTGTGAGGAAGCACACAGCTCCCCAGTCAGTCTCCTGGGACATTACATTCTCCAGCAGACAGTTGATCACACCACAGCAGTGGACAGCAACCTCCCGGGAGACCAGCTAAGTACTGAATTATTGAGACTATGTTTTAATGTCTATGTTGACAGCACACTCCTTCCTCACCAGCTGCTGATACTACTGAAGTCCAAGACCATGCACAGCTCAAAGAAGAGTGAACAGGAAGATTTGAATTCTATGGAAATGACAGAAAATATCCTTACTCTGTCATTCAAAGTGTTAATAGCATCTCAAAAGATAAGACACATAAGGGACATCCCATATAAATGATTTGTCCTTGGTGCAAACCAACAGTCTCCTGCTGCTGAAGGTAGAGGCAGTTATTTGTGTTCAGCCACATGATGAAAATCATTATCTTTTATGTTTGAATTCTTTGGTGTACTTGGTGTATTTCTAGCACTGAACCCAAGTAATTTCAGTGCTAGAAATACATTTTACATGCTGGTCTTACCAGTTGCTTAATACCTCTCAAAGTGTCCAGGATATATTTGTGTGATTACTAAGGTGCATGTTTGTGGTATAGTTTCATTTGGCAGTAATGGAACAGTATAAAAAATAAGGCACTAATAGCTTTATGAATATTTATGGTAAAGTCATGTAACTACTATTGGTAACATATTTTATTTTGTGAGTGCTTTAATGACTTAGTGCTTTATTCATGCAAGCAGTTGAAACTCTTGGGTGTTTCACAAATATTTGCATGGATACCTCCCTGCCCTCCAGAACCATAATTAGATTCAGGCCCCACTCTAGGTTTGCCTCTAATAAAAACATCCATTTGGAGAGTAAAAACATACAACTGGAGTATATCACTGAGATGCTTACTTAAAATACATTAAATACTAAGCAGTGAGTATTAAGTACTAAGCCTGCTGATTAGAACTTGGTGAACCACCTGAAATCAGGCCCAGTCCACAAAAAAAATCACAGGGAGGAATGCAACAATTCTTCAGGTTATTTATGTGAAAAGAAAAATTTAATCAATCTGTGTCGTGATGAGCATGCAAGTTATTCACACACTGCCTGGCATCTGGTTTAACTACAAAGAACGTGCCAGACATGCTCTGCTGAATCCCATTGCATCCTCAAGTCTGGTCACAGTCATTTCAATCAGACCAGCACCACATTGTTTACAATTTTCACATGCACATTGAAGTGTGATTATGGGCATAATTGAAATAGTTTTGAAAGGTACAAAAAAGGTGTTCACTAAGCTGATCTCCAGATTTAATGAATGTGTTGGGACATCGGCTGGAATTGGTGATTTTCAGACTTCAAGATAATAAATTGGTTCCACTGTAATAAATATGTTCAGTTGCTAAGATATGCTGAATCCAGGAATAATTGATTACAAAAATGCAGTTGTTCCAGAAAGAATAATTTAGAAAATCCAGTCCATTTAAGAAGAACTTCTGTTGCTTGCCAATGGTGTGCATTGAGAAAAAGAACCAAAAAAAAAGTAAGTTTTTCAGCAAGATTTCCAGCCAAAGTGCTGATTTCTCATCCAAACCTGTGACGTTGGCAAGTACAATAAAACTCTTCCAGTAGATGGATGGTATATTTACCCTTTCCTAAAGAATCAGAATGTAATGTTAGCTACCATATTTCAAAAAAATATATAATTCCCCAATCTACAGAATCCTGTGAATTATCTTGTTTTGCAACTTTATGCAGTTCTTTAGGTCTGTCCTCTCTGTTTAATAGTCAACTACGATTTTAGTCAGCTTCCTGTTGTGATACATTAGAAGGAACTGTTGGATCATTGTATTGCTCCAGAGCAGATAAAGTTACTATGGTTTATGGAAAGCTGCATATGATTCATCTGATTAAACAGCTGATCAACTGGGAAAAGAAATAAAATAGAATAAAATATATCCTTAGACTGAACCATGTATTACCGTCCTTTACTCTTACTGAAACATAGCACAAAGGCAACATAAAAGCTCAAGGATTTGGAAGAAAAAGGACAGCCATCAAGTGAAAAAAAGTCTTTGCTCAAAAGAGCTAATAATCTTGGCCTCATTCTCCAATGTCATGTCCCAAACTGGCTCACAAACCCCATCCTCCTCTGTACATCCACCTCAATAAAGCAAAATCACAGTCCTGTACCCCTCTGGCCCACACTCAGAGCCTCAGAACTGCCCTTACAGGCACCTAAAGTAAGTCCACAGATCCGTACCCTGTCCCCATGGGTCTGGCCCCATGTCCTGAGCTGGGAATGTAGGTCCCAGCACTGGCAGGATCCTGGCAGTGGGTGTTGTACTGGGACTGCCCCTTCTGGATCCAGTGAGCATTAGTAGCTGCCGGTGTCAGTAGCTGCCTGTGTGTACCCTCCAGGGCAGTCCCCCTACCACAGCCATCATTCACCCTTTCCTAAGACACTTTCTGTTCTACCAGCATTAGACCATAGCTTGGGATCTCCTGCTGCTGGCAGAGACAGCCCCATGGGCTTACACAAAAAAATCCTTCCTTTCTGTAGCCTTATAAAATGAAAAGGAAGTTTTGTCCACTGTGAAAACAGAGGGAGATGGTAAGGGGACAAGAAGTACTGTCTGAACAGAACTCATCAGCTTCATGATAAATTTTTTTTAAACTCTGAGAGTAGGTTTGCAGCATGGACTTGCAATTTTCTTTCCATTTTCATTGTACCACCCCAGTCCCTGACACTAACACTGGCCCACAATTTTAGGGACTAAGTCAGATGATCCCATGATATGCTATTTAAAGCAAAATATGGCAAACATTTCCAAACTCATCCTTGTAAGCACTGCAAGCATAAAAAGAACTAATTCTGAATGAGTCTCCCTCTCAGATCTGAGAGCAGATCCTCATCAGTGAAAATCCCTGTATGGGCCCTAAAATGACTCACCAATACATGAACTAGTGTCTTTGTGGGAAGAAATCGTCTTCAGATCTAGTTTGGTTTATTGCTTTCAGTAGACAGAGATGCAGGCCTGCAGTGACAGGAGCAGTGGTTGCACTTCAGAAAACAACTGGAGGTAAGGGAAGCTGGCCCTAGGAAGATTTTAGGAACCAAAACAAGAAAATGGCTTGTGGACTCAGCGTGTACAGCAAATACAGCAACCATCACAACTAAAATCTCTTCCCTACAGTGGTCTTTCTTCTGGCCTCCCCGGCTTCTTCACTAGCTGGGCAATTTAGAGCTACTTTCAAGAAATTTCAGCATTAGGTGAGAAAATGTTATTTGCCTTGTATCTTGTTTCTTGCTGAAGAGGAAAATATTGCCATGACAGAATAGGAAGAAAGATTGTCAAAGCACCAGCTGGAACAGAAATCCTTCCAGAACCAGTCTCTAGAGAGAGGGCAGATTGGGGATGTGGTGGAGATAAAACTGCAATTGCTCTGGTAAAATCCATGCCAGGGAAAGGAGTGCATGTCAGCTAAGGTATTACTAATAAACTTTGTTTTATTAAAGTACCCGGATTCAAGGCATCTCACAGAACCTCTCTTCTCTTCTGGTATGAGTCCATCCTGATCAGAACAGCGTAGCATGAATGTCCATACAGCACAGCAACTGCTACCGGTTGGTTCAGGGCAGACACTCTTACCTGTAACGTTTTCCCTGTTTCTAATTTCACTGCCTAAAAGAAGAGCTCCCAACAACCTTGCGGGATCTTGCTGGGTCTCTACAGAGCTGCTCTTGCCCAGGGCAGATGGCCTTGGCATCTTGTTGCCTAGAGTTCCTGACCACACATCTCCTTGGGCTGTGTTTGTCTTTGGATGGCTGGCAACCAATTTTCTGAGCCAACAGGAGAAGTTTGTCTTTCTGAAAATATGAAGAGTAAGAATTCAACCACGTCTTCTTTGAGACTGGTGGCCTAGGGAGTTTTGCCGCTTTCCTCGTGACCCTCTGAGATCACAGAAATCTTTGGCAAGCCTTGTTTATGATGCTGCTCAGGGACGCTCTAAGAGACTGCAGTGCAGCTTCTACCTTGGAAAGCAGTGACAGTGGGCATGAGGAGATCTTCACCCATGACATGGAGGCCACCATCATCACTCTGCAATAGTGCCGTCCTAGCTGTCTAGTTAATGGCAAGTGAGTGCGAAGCATCCTAGAAGTCTCTAGTCCCTTTGTCACTGTTCTGCCCAGGGGTTTGGACTAATCCTATTGCAGATAACTCTGATCCTTGGAGCGCTGATGATGTGGAAAGAAGACTAACATGGTTGACTCTCACACTGCTGTTTACAAGAAGTATATTCACTATGTGCTTTCCATTCCACTTGAATGTCTTCACATCCCTTATTAAGGATACACAGAGCCCTCAGTATTTCTGTAATTGCTGTACTCTGTGACATAAAAACTGTTCTGAAAGAAGATATATCCAGTAAACAAAGACACGATGAAGCTTTTGCTGTTCATTTGTCCACTGGGGAAGAAGTAGTGCTTGGAGGATATCAGCGAGTTTGTCTCAGAGAGGTTTTTAAAAATGTTTTTTCTTATTCTATGAAAAGTGGTTTCACAATATGGGAGGTTGGAGTATACTCTTGTCTTACGCTGCTGTAGCTGAGAACTTTGCTTACTCATTTTGGAGGCGATATTACTAAATTGAGGCAAAATTGTTTTGGTTTTCATCTTTTGAAAGGCAAATTTTTGCACTTTTGCCGTTATGGTGCCAAGGGAGATAACACCTTTAAAGAAAAGCTGCTGCTGATCTGCTTGACAAAGAAAGTAGAAACACCAAGATTTCTGGGAAAGAATTTACATTTTAATTTTGTGAACTCATACTGAGACACAGATGAAAATTTTGCAAAATGAATGCAAGTTTGTCAACTGAAATTTTCAAAGGTTTTGTTTTTTTAATTTAAATGGCCCAGAATTTAGATTAGGGAAACTGCTTTCACTACTTCAGTGCTAGAATACACCCATGTGATAAAATTTGTTGAAGTAATCTTTAGAAACAAAGAAAAACAGGTAATGACTCTAATTTACGTCAATTCACCTTTGCAGAATTGTCGCCTTGAGTGGAACATTTACTTCAGTTGTCTGAAGAGGGAATAAGATATTTATATTTACTCTAAATGTATAAATTTGATCAACTAGTTCCATTAAACAACAAATTGAGTTGAAAATATGTGGATTACGGCTGTACTCGAGATAGAGAATTAAAAAGTAATTCCTCAAGACAAATGGGCTAGAGTAATTGCTTCCTTCGAAGAATCATTTTAAGCATTTCTGGAGAGCTTTTTTTTTTGTCATTATATCTCTATTCTGAAAGGAAGAATTGTGCCCTAAATAGCGTGTCTTCAGGACTGTGCAATGAAGTGCTGTCATTTGCTAAATGGTAGAGAACCGGAAAAGCTTCTTTTGTTCACTTTAGTGTAAAAAGCTTAAAGAAAAAGTGGTTAAGCAGTTTAAAAGACAGAAGTCTGCCATATTGCAAAATGTTGAATGTGTTCCCCCAGAGTTAAAGGGTTGTGAAACCTTTAATAACATGGACATTTTCACTGTGACAAGCACTGATGTGGTAATATGTAAGTAGCTCACCCATCTTTAGTGATACTTAGAGGCTTTGTGCAATGAAGAAGCAGATGGAAATAGTTTTAAAAGTGCAGCAATAAGAAGTCACAATTTAGCTGTGAGCTCTGCAATTACAATGTCTTGCATCAGCTGCTTATTGGGTCACTGCGCATGGTTTTCTCTAGGCTAGTGAAATGCCTGTGTTCATTTTTCATTTTTTGCTGTCGATATATGGGTCTAGATCCTCAAAGAAACATCACTGATGACCTGATTCTAGGTACCTCAGTGGGACCATCAGTGTGCATCCCACTGAGCCAAGCTTGGGTACCTCCTCATCTCCACTAGCATTGTGGAGATCCAGATCCCCAAGGGAATGAATTTGATTCTCAATGGCTAAGCAACAGCTAAAGTGAAAAAGCACCAGAAGAGTGTCAATGTGGAGTGGAACACAGTGCCTGGCACCTCTTTTGTGAAGACAGGCTGATGTGGGGTCCCAACAGCTCAGGGGCTCAGATACCTCTGTACTGCTCTAAGCGAGATGCCTTTTAAGTCTTATAGACATCCTCATGGACATTTCTCATGAGGCAGATGAGGTGACTCCCCGCTCAAGGTCCTGGCTTCTCATTGTCACAAACCTGTGCCCGCTGAGCAGAACAAGGAGAGTACAAGGTACTTCAGCCACAGCTCTGACTTCTCTAGGAAGATGGAGGCCAGGTTCTATATAACTGAATCTTGGAGAGTTTATGTTCTGTGTTGGAGCCAGTCCTTTGTCTAGAATAATTTTTTAGAGTCGTTTTAATTGTCACAACTTGTGAGATATTCCCAGAGGCAATGACCTTAATAGAAGGTTTTTTAAATCTGTGGGAGATCTTCATTGCACGGATCTTATTTAGAAAAGTCAGTCTCTGCAGAGAGATATTTATTTTTAGTTTATATTAAGTATGCTATTTAAATATGTTATAACTTGCAGTTTATTTCCCCCTCAAATACACTTACAAACATAATGGCCACTGGCATACCTAACACGTCATGAAAGTCCCCTAAAATGTAAAGAGTGTATTACATGCTGGGAAACGGTAAGAATCTCTTTGTTTTGTTAATAATACCAGATACTACCGTGTTGAACAATAACTATTTAAAATTATTATTGTACTTTATTACTAGTAAGGAATAGTTTAATGTAGTTTAATATATGGTTTTAAAACCAATGGATATGACATGGAAAACTTTTTGGATGGAAAAGTGTATCTTGTACTAAGAAAGAAAATGCTGAAAATTATGCCAGGATTTTACTGTAGTGGTTTTGTCTATTCCAGAATAAGAATATGGATGTTGAGCACCAGGCTGCACAGTTACAGACTGCAAGTAAGACAAAACCTGCTTCAGTATGAAAAGCCATTCACAAATCTAATTTCTAGACTCACTCTGAAGGACTTCTTGAAAACCATCTCACAAAAGATGATTTGTCTTTGACAGGTCTGAAGGCACAGAATGTTACTGGTATGCAACCAGTAATGGACCATTTCTAGGGGATCCAGTGATATCTGGGGAAGAGTCTGCCCAGGGCAGGGCAGTGAGGTGACTACCCGGTGGCACATGGGAAGCAGTCCCTTGGGAAGCATCATGGTAGGAATGGAAAGGGCAGGAGGAGAATGTCCCAGGACAGCAGGTTGTCTCTGCAGATGGGGCTGTCTGTGACCCTGGATGCAGAAAGGAAGGCAGGATTAAGTTCCTGTGGGGATATAGAGTGGTTTACACTTTCATCCCTGAAGACTTTTTTCCTGTAAAATTCACTTAAATGCAGATAGCACTTCTCCCTAATGATAAGTCTTAGACCTCGTCTTCAAAACATGACATCATTTCTGCAAAATTTTAAGATGAGAATAACTGAGATGGGTGAGACTCTCAATAAACAGGGACATGATACTGTGCAGGGATACCTGCATGTATCTGTTCTGCATCAGGGTGATGGTGATCGGTGATGCAGGATTCTTTCTGGGTATTATTGAAAAAGGCTCAGCTGCAGATGCTGTAATAAAATAGTTGTTTTAATTAGGTAGAATAAAAGGAGTATAGGTAGTGAGCAAATCTTACAACCGTTCGGATACCAGGGATCCCGCTTTTGTGCAGCATCAGACAGACCCTGGCTGCTTTTTCCCATGGCACACTGTGTAGATCACATCCTGAGAGCCATTCCTCCTCCCTCCTACACAATGGGACATTTTATTGTTTGTGACAAACAAAACCTTCTCCTGACAGGTGTCTTTCATAACACCCACCACAGTGGAGCACTGACCAGCACTGGATGTTCCAGCAAAAATTCCTTATGTCATCTACAGATGCTGACTAACATTTGGGCTTCTCAAACCCTAAGTACAAGGTCCAGTTGAGCAGATATGACTCTCCCAAGGTCACTCATTCCTTCAGTGCACTGTCTTCCACAATGCTCCTTATGCAGTATCACAACATCTACCAGAGGAGTACTTAAACAGAAAGGAAAAAAATAACTAACTTTTAATGTAATCAAACATTATTTTCAGATATAATATGTCATAGAAAAACCCCAAACTTATGTCACACAGGTTTCTCTAAGAAATAAATGAGAAGCATCTAACTGTCCCAGAGCTTAAGCCTACAGCATGGCAACGGATTGGTCAGAGCTCATGGAATGATGTGGTGGTTTCGCAGCACTCAGATTTTTTGGTAGATTGGATAACTTTATAAACTAAATCATTATCTAACTAGACTTCTTATGACCTCTCTGATCATTCATCAATCTATGCTCAACTTCAACAACAAGAAAATTGTGGAATTTACCCAAAGAAATATTCCTTCAAATACCAGGTTGGGAACCTGAGCAAGTCCTTCCACTCTTGGAACTGTCTATGAGTGCTTTTCACGTGCTGCAAGAGTGGGGTTCATGAAGCTGTATGCACACTTAAAAACTGAAGCAAACAGCAATGAGAGATGAGTTCATGTCTTTCATGGTGAAGATCCAGAGTTCCTATCAGAAGATATTTTCAAAAAGTAACAAGGTGGAAGCTTAGATGGGATCGCACCGAGTGTGCTGAGGGAGAACTGGCTGAGGGACCATGTCTGACAGGAGCAATGAAACCCATGTAGCTGTATGGGAGTACATATTCTTTAGCTTTATTACGGCATCTATTTAACTTGCAGAAGGTGTTTTGTGAAAAGACCCTGGAACACAAGCCTATTCTCTTTTCAATACCACCAGGACAGACCCATCTTCAACAATTTCCTCTGGTGTTGTATGAATCAGAGCATGACACTGAGTGGCCTCTACTTAGGTATTAAAAGAACAAAAAGATTTTCTCCTTTAACAAAGGGTAAGAGACAATCCAGCAATTAAAGCTTTTTTTCTCGAAAAAGCCAATTTTTGTTTGAAGAATTTTGGGTGATAAAATGCCTTTAATTAAACCTGCATGTCTTCAGGTTGACAGGCTTTTGAGATGTAAATGACACTCTTGCACCCAGCATGGTGCTGCTGATGATGCTGCTGCATTCATCGCCTAAGCCAGTGGTCACCTTCCTTGCAGTTGCCACTGCACTTTTCCTAGCTAGGCATCAGCTTCAGATTGAACAGTGGTATTTTACAGCAGAATATCCACAAAGCCAGCAGCGTCTGTCAACAGTCTTATACAGAAATCAAGCTCAGGGACCAAATCAAACAGTAGAAACATCTTTTGTGCCAAAAGATGCCCCTGAGACATATGTATGCAAGGGAAAATGGAGAAAGGAAGCAGGAAAGACCATTTGGAGGCCCATCAGTGTTTCAGTTTTTCAAAATGGGGCTCCTAATTTTTGCATGCTCAATGTTATTTTAGAATACTTGTGGTGAAGGGGGAGTATGTCGAATTAGGCAGGAATTATTGAATCTGAGGAAACTGCTTTTCAAAACAAGATTGGAACAAAAGGAAAAGAAATTAAAAGGAATCAACTCTTCTCTTCTTGTTTCCTTCCCTCTTTGCAGCATATGAAGTACAGCAATTCAACATTTTAAGAAGTGTCTGCTCAGAGTAGATTTCCTGTGTCAGATCCATTATGGCCCCACCCTGAAGGCAGCTTTTTTTTAAGAAAAGACAAACATCCTTATCCACAAGGTGTTTGCCACTGTGAAAATCTGTAGTCCAGGAATAGCTTTTTGAAGTTCTAAATTCTCTTAGATTGGATAACACATTTCTGGGAACACCACAGGGTTTGGAAATCCTGCTACATGCAGGACAGCAAGAAAATATATACTCTGAATTTGATAGCACAGCATTGCCAGCTTGTTGAGGGAGAGGATTGTCCTGCTCTGCTCTGCTCTGGTGTGGTCTCACCTTGAGTAATGTGTGCAGTTTTGGGTGACACAATATAAGAAAGATATTAAACTATTAGAGAGCATCCAAAGGAGAGCTAGGAAAATAGTGAAGGGTCTGGAGGGGAAGCCATATGAGGAGTTGCTGAGGTCACTTGAGGTCACTGAGCTCATTGCAGTTACAACTTCCTCGTGAGGGGAAGAGGGGCAGACACTGATCTCTTCTCTTTTGTGACTGGCGATAGAACCAGAGGCAATGGCATGAACCTGTGTCAGAAGATGTTTTGGCCGGATATTAGGAAAAGTTTCTTCACTCAGAGCGTGTTTGGGCACTGGAACAGGCTCCCCAGGGAAGTGGTCACAGCACCAAGCCTGACAGAGTTCAAGAAGAGTTTGGACAATACTCTCAGGCACATGGTGTGATTCTTGAGGCTGTACTGTGCAGGGCCAGGAGTTGGACTTGATCCTTGTGGGTCCCTTCCAACTCAGAGTATCCTATGATTCTATAATTCTATATTCTATGATGTTGTTAGCTTTTGCTCTTCCATTCCTCGAGTGCCTGCTGAAGTAATCAGCAGCATCAGCCACTTTGCTGGAAATGGGTGATTTTCTGCTGTTTGCAGGTGCATCCCTATGATTCCTATGATGCTATTTATTCTCGAGTGTCTATTGGGAATTATGTGAAAATCATGATCTCTCTGTCCTCCTTACCAATGTGAAGTGAGGTCAATGCAGCAATATTTTGCTGCTATTTCAAACCAGCCAGCAACTTGTCTATTGCTTTTATTGGTAATTGTCCAAATTTATGACAAACTGGCATCATGGAAGAGGCCAGCGCTGTAAATACATGTCAGACTTGCTGAAGACATGAGGAAGCATCAGTTTGGTGGCCTGGGGCAGTGCTCCTGGCTGCCCCATGAGTTGCTGTAGAGGCTTTTGCCCAGCTTCTGGGCTTGAGCAAAATGTGATGCCTAGGTCCAGCTGCTGCTAGGAAAGTGCCCTCTCTTTCTCCTAGTATTTGGAGAAGGCAGCGTGCCTTTGGTATCAAGGTGGTTGCCCTGTGTTGGACATGGACTCTTTCAGGTGCCTCCAATGGACCCACTCAGGGCATGTCTGAGTGCACCATCAAGGCTAGTGGCACCTATGGAAAAACATATTTAAGAAAGGGCGAAACACTAGATCTCAGGGAGACAGGTGAAGGAAAAAAAAAAAGTGAAAAACATCCCTGCAAACACAGCAGTGAAAGAAGCAGGAAGTGTGCGTGTGCTTTAGGCACCAGAGCAGAGCCCCCAGCAGCCTGTGGAGAGGGCTGGGGGGAGCAGGTGTGTTCTGACTGTCTGCATTCCACAGAGAGTCAGACTTCTCCCAGGGGAAGGAGCAGCAGAGAGGAACAATTATGGTTACTGGTAAGTGATCCCTCTGTCTTCACTCTAAACCATGAATTTTATCACCCTATTTTCTGCCCATGTCCAGTTAAGGAGAAGTGATAGCAGCTGGGTGGGCATCTGACAGCTAGCTAGCATCAACCCATCACATTCTTTTACCAGGAATGTTTTATTGGATTCTTTAAATCTACCAGACATACAGTGCCTACACAGGAAAAAAAGAGGTAATTTAGAAATAACTTAAAATGCAAGACTAACCTATTGCTTCCATATGGACCCCACTCCACTTTGGATAAAACACGTGGGTGGAGTATAGTGGGCTGGGACAATGGATTATCAAAGCATGTAGTTTGGGATTTGCAAAAGCTCCCCAGCCCAAATGAAAACACCTTATTCTGACAGTTTTTTTGGAGGTGGATGGATTCTTCAGGACTTGCCACCACTTTCACTTTGCTCGTTTTGATCTTTACTAGGAAGCTTTCTGCAGTGTTAGGAAATGTCCCACCTGCTCACAACCAGCTTGTGAAGGATGGAGCATGGCTTTTAGTTTGACTGAACTTGTTAAATATCTGCTGGAAGTCTCAAAAGCAGAAATGTCTGTTCTCTGAAGCCTGTAAATGGGAAGAAACCTTTCCCTATGTGGGAAAGAACCAAAGGGTTCTTAAAAAAGGTCTTATTTCTTCCTAGTAAATACTGAAGGAAGGGATGTTTTCTTTAATGTAACCTTCAGCTCCATTGTGCAGTGATGCTTTTATTCAGCTGGCAGCTTTTAAAGTTTTTGTCTATGGTTTGTAAAAGACAGGGTTGGGGTGGGAAACTGGCTTTAACTTTTCTCTGGAGATAAGAAAAAGGTTTGTGCTCCAGAATTACACGGTACTACAGTTTAAGAAGGATGACCATCACATCATTGGTGGGACAATCATGAGGGGGTATTAAAAAGCAAATAAAAAATTTTGGCTGTTGCTTCTTGAGGTGAAATGCCAACATCTTTCTATTTAAGGCTTTGGATGGGTCTGTTACTGAGCAGCCAGAGATGCCTCAGCAAAATTATGGACTAAAAGCAGCCTGAACACAAAGCTCATATTAAAAATTGGCTGTACACCCTCAGGTCTTTAATGAGGAAGTCAGCTGTATGAGTAGATTGAAAACAAATGGAAGGCCATTCAAACAGTCTACTCACTTTGGAAAAACTATGGCTCTTTCATTGTCTCGATACCTCTGTGCTTTCATCAGATTTTTTGAGAAATATTCAGCAGTATTTTAGTACTTTCTTAGATGGGCCTATTCATCTTTACCTAATGTCTAACGCCTTATTTCTTAATTAACTTCATCTAATTTCCCAGATAGCGATAACAAAGAATCCTGGGATGAGAAAAGAAGCTGTAATTAAATAATCTGCTGACATCATGGACTGTCATGAAAAGTGGAAAACTACAATTAAATTATAACCATTGTCTCTCAATGCAATCTGGAATTGATGGCTGTTTCCATATGTAATTAATGTCTGTTCTTATTTAGAAACCTTGGGCTAGGCCCACGGCAATTATAAACTGGTGTTTCCTTACAGACTTCAAAGGACTACAGTAGTTCAAATTGGCTGAAGAACTGGCTACTCAGACTTTGGGGACTTGTTCTGGGAACAGTGATGAAGTAAAAACCCCTTGAAGAGGACAGCCAAGCAATATTGGCAGAAAGATACATGGCCTTGCAAAACCACCTTTGTCTGGCTTAATATTGAGCTTCCTGTACCTTGAGCACTTTGTGCCTATTTGTGCCTGCATACTCTGCTCCTGATACTCAAAACTCCCTTTCAGTGGAGACATTGAGCCTGTGTCTAAAGACTTTGAAAAAGATGAAATGATGGTTGGTCTCTTCCTCCAAGCTGCAATCCCTAGGCAATCTCAATTTTATTTTCCTTGAGGTCCTTCTGTTTCACTTCCGTGTGTGATCTAGATAAAATGGCCATACTGAGTTGATATAAATTTAATGTTATATTCATCATGAAAAAATGAGGAAAATCACAACTTTCAAGCATAGTTTGAGAGGCAGTGAACATCTACCACTCTTTTCAGAACTCAGAACAGTAAATGCTCAGGACCTTTGAAATTCTGACTTTTTTGTCCTCGATAATCTATTTCTGTAAGGACATTATGCAGCTGATCAGATTATGTTTCAAACAAGCCAGAACTCACAGCCAAAATCTATAACTTTAGAGGCACAATATCCTACTTTATATCCAGCACATTAACAGATTTTACAGGAAAATGCAGAAGAAACTTTGCTCAGCCTCAAGTAAATGTACTGTATTTCTTTAAAATCACCGTATCCTTCTTTCCCTGATATCTCTTTCAGCAGCAAAGAAAGCCAGTGGGAAAGGGATTATGGGTTGCATTAACAAGGGCATCACCAGAGGAAACAAAGAAATAATTATTTGACTCCACTCAGCATTTGTCAGGCCACACCTGGAACACTGTGTTCAGGTTTGGTCCTCACTATGCAAAAAAGATGTGAACAGGCTGGAGAGGGTCCAGAGAAAGGGTCACCAAGATGACCAAAGGACCAGGAAGCCTGTTCTATGAAAATGGCTGAGAGAGCTGGGTGTGTTCAGCCTTGAGAAAACAGGGCTTAGTGGAGACCTTATCACCATGTTCCAGCATTTAAAGGGTGGCTACAAAGAAGTTGGAGACTCCCTTTTTATAAGGAGTCACATGGAAAATACGAAGGCTAATGGGTACAAGGTACTCCTGGGGAAATTCCAGTTGGAGACAAGAGGAAAATTTTTCACGAGAACAACCAGACACTGGAATAATCTTCCCCAGAGAAGTGGTGGATTCCCCAGCATTAGCTGGTTTTAAGATACAGCTGGGCAGGGTATTGGACCATCTTGTCTAGGCTGTGCTCTTGCCAAGAAAGGTCAGACAAGATGATTCTTGAGGTCCCTTTCTACCTGCTACTTCATGATTCTATGAAATTCTTGAATATTTTCCCAATCTATCCCTTCTGCCTGGCCACGGTCCATAATTTCTCCCCATTGGCTGTTGGCCATGCTCTACCAGGGTATCAGTACACTGCACCTGGCTGTTTTGCACTCAAGTACACCAGATCTGGGGGAAAAAAGGAGTCAGCAGCCAAAGACAACAAATGGGCTGAGAAGATTCCTACCCCCTTCCACTCTCCTTTAGAACACAACTTCCCTGCAGCAGAACATCCTATTGTTCTGCTTCATAAAGCAAAAGTGTATTATTTTCCCTGGTGTAATATTCTCTCATTTGAAAATATGCTTAAGGCAAGGCTGAATATTCATGTAATGAATAATTTAATTTTATTAATGAGATGGCTTAACTCAATTTGTTTTTGTTTGGGAATGTTCAGTATTTTGAAATGACTGTCATTTCTAAACATGTTGAATCTTATATTGGGAAGAATGGAAAAGGAAGACAAACTGAAGGAAAACATTTTACTTTACTTAGCTCCTATCTGGCCTTTTCCTCAAATATTTTCATGTGGCGTTTTGTTCTGCTTCAGAATGAAAACAAACTTCAAACTAGTGAAATTTCCTATAAAATGAAAATTCTGGTTGCCACCTTGCTTTACTATTTCCCTATCTCAAAATGCTAAATAAAGCCTTTGAAATTCCCAGGGACACTAAAGTGAAACAAACAGTTGTGGTTAAAGCAGGCTCCTCTCCCTTACTAGTTCTCTTGCATAGTTAATCCAGCTTTCCAAATAAGAGAAAAGGAAGCAAACAATATCTTGTAGTATTACTGGCACTTAATTGATGAGTTGAAGGAATAGTGTGACTCTCTGCTTGAAGATTTGTGTAGTGCTGGCAGAGAGAAGGATCATTTCGGAGGCAATGTGTGCTAGACAGAACTGATGTTTCTATTATATATCTTTTCTCCTGATGACAGAAACTATAAATGTTATGATATGTCCCCCCAGGTAATTTTGGTGAAAGAAGTTTATTCATATAAACAGCACATATATCAGAAAAGTAATAAATGGAGGGCACAGTGTCATTAAGCAGGGTTTTCATATTGGCATTATAAGGCATTTGTAACAGGATCTAAACAGAGCCATTAGTCATTGATGGAACCATTAGTCAAAATAACACCATTTGAAGTCCTTTTAGCAATTTTTGTAACACAGATAATAAGAGACCTCAAAATGAGCTTTAAATGTTCATTTCCAGTAAAATAAACTCTCATACAACTCTCTATATACCTTTAATGGCCGACTTTTTAATTTTCCAGACTTGGAATAGCAACTGACCCTTGGTGAGGCAAAACTTAGCTCAACAAAGACAGAGCTGGTGAACACAGATGTACTGCAGACATAGAAACTTCTCACTGACTTTCAGGTACATCAGCTTTTCTGTGGCTTTAGCATGATTTGTTAAGACAACTTCAAATCACATAATAAAATTAACTTAATTCATACGTTGCCTTGTATCATGCTCAGAATTTGTTTAAATTACATACTTCAGGTTAAAGCATGAGCTGAGTGAAAGAGGATTCTTTCTTCAATATTGAGGAGCTTGGTTTACCTTATATCCTTTCACATTTTTAAATAATCTGCAATTTGAAGTAGTAGCTTTATGTGGGGGAAGGTGATTTTTGAATCTTTCTGTCAGATCAAAGCTAAAATAGGTCATTGATTACCAAAGGATAAAATAAGCAGACAAAAGCAACCGAGAAACTGAGCAATGTTCAGAGAATTGATTTATAGCTATTTCTGTCCAGGATTTGTACATCCTTCATAGCTCAACAGGGTTGGGCTGAAAAAAGGCAACATAACACTGTCTTAACCAGAAATCCTCGCTTACCGCTTTTTCTGTTTATTCTATGACTCACAGAGATAAGAAAAATAGGATAATTACCAGAGACCATAATGCTGTCAGCAAACTGGAACATGCTTCATTACGCCACAACATAATCCCAAATTTGCACTGAAGTAGCTGTGACAGTGCCTGTAATGAATGGAGTTAAAGTGTCATTTATTATGTTAGACAGTCAGATTGGTCATCGTTTGCAACCTGGCAGTACAGAGGATATATAAAATAATCTCAGGTCATTTATTATATGCACATAAGTAAGAGTGATAGGTTTTGCACCAGCTGAAACCTGTGTAGTCACTTAACCCTTAAGCTAGAGCAGGGCTGAGACATTGGCTCGTGATTTCAGGTGTTGCTGTAAGTCCAGAGAGGTTCTGAGGCCCTGTGCTCTGGGCTCCATAGCTTTTCCACTGGGAGCATGGGGAGACTGTGTGCTTCCAGGGACTTTGCCTCTGGGGCCGTGCTGGGTCTGGGTGCTTTTCAAGCCCGTTGCTGGACTAAGCTGGAACTTTGGTGCAGTGTCAGCCCTTTCAATGGTGAATAGTCCTTCTTCTCTTTAATTTCTTTGCTAGGTTTATGGGTTCTAAAACAGGGGTGCCTTGAGGGCAGCAAGGCTAAGACTAATGTATTTTGCACTGCAGGGTCAGTAGGAATGTTGTGACTGGATTTGGTGAGAGGATCACTTATTTTACTAAAGTAAGGCTCTCAACATCCAGGACAGTGATCCTTCATCTCTCTTCCTTCCCAGTGACACCACACCTGGAGCACTGGGTCCAGTTCAGGGCTCTCCAGAATCAGAACGACATTGGCACTCTGGAGCAAGTACAGTGGAGAGCACCAGGATTGGTGGGGACTACATCACTTGAAGGGTAAGGAGAGGTGGGGAAGCTCCCAGCCATTAGGGGGGCTACTGATGATGGGAGCTCATTGCTCTCTTCAGCTGCCCACTTGCAAGAGACACAGGCGGAGACTCTCCCCAGGGATGCACATGACAGAACAAGGAGTGGGTTACACGAGCTATGATGTGTGAAATTGGTAAAGTAGTAGCAAAGGCACCTCTAACCATGGGGCTCAAGTCTAGGTATAAAAAGGAACTAAGGAATGAGCACACACTCCATTTAATGTCCGACTTGGAAAACGGATCACAATGATGAGAATATGGCATATAGTACTCAGCTCTAGTGTAAATGTCTACTATCTGGCTTTTCTTCATCTTGTGACAATGCTTTGGAAACCACGCCAAAGTATTAGCAACTGAAATAGTATTAATATTGCAAAAACAGGGTTTGTTGAAAGCCACTCACAGGCATCCCAGCTGTAGTGTATCAGTCAAATGTATAGCTTGTTGGTGAAATAAAACACTCTCTGGAACCAACTTGTCAAGCCAGGTTGCCTCTCTGCCTATGGAGACATGGGTCTGAGCCGGGGTGTCTCCCCTTTACTTCCATAGCATTACACAGGAACAGAGGAGATAAAGGGTGAGAAATGCAGGCCTAAGAAACTGTAGGAGGACACAAGAAAGCTATCAACACCACCAAGACTGCAGAAGGCTGTTTGGGAACTGGTGTTCATATAAAACCTGTGCTGCAGGCTCTACCTTCAACCCAGTAAATCACTACTGCCCAGTTCAGACTGCGTGTCTGGTAGAGAGATGCGGATCTACACTCATCTGAATGTGCTGAACTTCCACTGATCTTGAGGGAGTAGGTAGATCTGCCCTTCGGACACGACTGGAACCAGGGAGACTTTGATTTCTTTCTCTGAATGCTGTGCAGGGTGAAGCAGCATGGATCACTTGGCAGAAGTGGGCTGGTTACCAGCCCCATATACAGCTTCTCTGACAACTTCTGCTGACCAAGGAAAAGAGGAATCATCTTTCCTCCACACAACTCGTCCATTTGGCAATCCTAATTGTTGTGAGAGGTACCAATAGCATTAGCCTTTTTTCCTAGCCTTTCATGCTTAATTATTAAAATGTCTTGGGCCACACTGAATAATTAATACAGACTTTGTTTATGCCATGAAGGAGAGAAGTTGTTGCCTTGGAATGACTGTGTCTAACTTCCAAAAGACAGGGACTGGGTAAGGAGGACATTTCTGAGCCTGGTCAGTTACATGAAGCAGACAGAGACAGCTGGTGTTTCTGCCCTTACTCTCGTTGGCACCTGTTTGAAGCAGGACTACCATGCTGAAGGAAAATGTATAAGCAATGGCAAAGTCCTCCTCTCATCCTAATAAAAAACAGACTCAAGTGATCCTTCACAGTGAAAGTAGGGAGGAGTTTTATAAAGCCTAGAATTTCTTCTTTGTTATCACTACTTTCAAAACAATTTCAATTTTTGAAGGAAGCTTAGTATTGACAGCAGTATGTATTTGACTCTGTGGAGACAGAAGTCATTCTGATGTGCCACCCCTATGTGCTGATGAACACTCAGCTTTGCTATCCCAATTACAGCAAAGAAGACCTTGCAGGAGGGGGAAAAAGTGAGTTTTACCAAGCCAGAGGTCAGGCAGTGTGGGCTTCCTCAGAAATAAACCAATGGTGCTGGAAAAGTTTTCCTGACAAGTCATTGCTCTCTCTCATGTCCCAGAAAACATCCTCTTCAACCCACACTTTGCCTGTCCTCTTCTCTTGTCCCTCCTGGTCTTTCACTTGCTGCTGCCATACCCCTTGGGCCATCTGCTGAGTTTGCTGTGATATGTGAGCTCCTTTGAGTGGCTCCTGCTGACTCACTGACGGACAAGCACCCTGTGATCCTTGCTTGCAGCTGAATAATCTCCTGGGAAATGGATCTTCTCTAGGAGCCAGTTGAGTTAAAAAACCCTCTCTCATATTTTTGGAGAGTAGTCAGGTTCCTCCTGGCAGTGGGAAATAAGGTACCAGTGAGAGTGGGAAAATCCATTGTCTTGGGAGGGGTCAGGAGGAGCTCAGAGTCTCTCTCAGCAGCTCTGCAATGCCTAGGCTGATCTGGACAGACAGCTCCAGAGCATTACTGACATCTCTTTTTCTGCTGTGGAGTGGCAAGCAGGAGCAGAAAATACCCCTGAGAGAGACCTCTAGAGCACTGGTAAGAAGTAAACCAGGGTGTTGTCTGCAGGTCTGGCGGTAAGAGCTCCTATGGAGAGAGCTTGAAACGTGCATCAAACCAGCATCAACCACAGTGACCTGGGCCAGCTGTGAAACTGCCTCTGTGTGATCCTCTGCCCCTCTGAAAGCTTTGTCTGGACCTGTTTTCTCACAAAAAAACCCCCAAAAAACCGCACATGGATTCAAGTGGTGAGCACTACAAAGAGTTTTTGGGGAACTGCTCAAGCTAAGGCAGCGTTTGATGCATGGACAGAAACAAAGAACTGCATTTGCAGCAGCACTACAGGTCCTAGCTGCTGATTCCTTGCACCTGTCCGGTTCATTCTCAAAAAAGGCAATTTTTGCAGAGGAAGGAAACTGACATTTCCCTGGCACTTCTGTTTGCCAGGGAATATCTGCAAGTTGTCCTCCAGCTCTGCAGGGTAGGGTAACCGTCAACAACCAAAGCAAAATGTTAAATATCAAGTGATTCTGGGGTTAATAAAATGAAATTCAGGATAAGCCAATTTGAAGGATGACACAAAGAGAGCTCGTATATGGTGGGAAGGTATTTGCTGGACAACGGCACTGCTGAGAAACACCTCACAAAATCATAAACCTCCATGTGGAGCAACAGCAGAGGACAAGGCACATACCCTGCGTGAGCATCATTATCACATGCTGCACCATAAGGGAGGTATTTCCTCCATTCACTGCTGATGAGATTGCACATAATTGCCTTCTGGCTGAGCAGAGGGTTCAGGAACAGGATACTCCAATGCTGAGAGGCTTGGGAAATCAATCAGCCAAAGATCTTTCCACTCAGCTTAACATCTACGAGGCCAGATCCTCATTCAGGCAACACTTTCATTGATTTAACTGGGGTGTTTTGCTTGCAAAAGGTTTTTAGCATGCAGGAGAGACAGCCTACTGGAGCTAGGGGACACCCCAATGCTTCATCAGGACTCTTCAAAGACGAGGAAAAAATCTCCCAGGATTTTCTTTTCTGGTCAGAAATACAAAAATAATGATACCTTTCTCCATCAAGCAAAATGTTTGTCAGCAACTGCTGGTCTGAAACCTGACTTCAAAGCCATGGGCACTGATAAAAGCCCTTTTCCTACCTCTCTGTCTGTAGGGCCATTAGGTTTGCAGCTAAAAGCTGATAGATGCACCAGCCAGGATTAGTCAAGCTGTCATACAGAGTGCAAATTCTTCCTGTTGGGGAAGCTTTTTTTAGCCTATTTTGCCTTTGGGAAACAAAGGGTTTTCTTGGGTTTTATTTTTTGAAAGAGAGTTTCACTGAAAATTTGACGGAGAAGTTCTCTGGTGTTTAGGAGCTGGGCAAATGCTCCTTGATCCTTGAAAAATATTTCCTGCAGGACTTTCCTGCCTCAGGGAGCTTCTCATTGAGAGCTAAATGCTTTTCCATGGTTGGGGAGCGAGAGGAGGTGTATTTACAGGAGGAGGCTAATGCTGTGCACTGTGTTTCTGTACGCAGTGTTTCTGCACACAGCAGATGCCTGACCTCACCCTGCTGGCTGCTGAGCACGGGTGTGCTGACGTCGGTGAGCCCTCACCAGCTGTGCCTTACCACATTGGAAGGGGCTTACCAGGGTGAGGGGCCAAAGTACAGCCTTTGAGCAAGTGTTGAAGTTCAGGACTGGTGAGTGTGAGAAGAAAAATAGGCCCTGAAAAGACTTTATTTTTAATTTAAATCTGAGGAGACTGAACAGTATGGGAATACTAGTGAGGTCTATACATGGAACACAACAACAACCTGCTCTAAGCTGAAGTTTTCATCTTCAAGGACTCTGATTTTTCTCAACAGATGTGGAAGTTGCACTCAGAGCAGTCTCCACATGCAGAATTCACATGGCACATTAATGCACTGAGTGCATTAGTGAGCTGCACTGCTGAGAGCAGGATGCTAACACATCACATTTTTAATGTCATGGCATAGTCAAACAGTTCCTACTCTGGGCCATAGGTCAGCTGGCACTCAGTAACACAGAAAGCTGGATAGCATCTACCTCACCTCCATCCTGCTTTCAGGAACAGATTTGAAAATAAGGGATTCTTTTGGCTGCTGAGAAGTATTAACAGATGATACTGGCCCACTGTAAGAGGCACAAGGTAATATCATCTTTGTGACCTTTGCTAATTTCCTCACTACATCAATTGTGCATGTAAACTGTATGCTAACAGTCAGGCAGAGAGAGCTTTCAGCTATGAGGGCTTTCATCTGCATTTTTTTCTCCCTGTGTTAGGTAGGTTGTGGCAGGGAGGAGCAAAGCATCCTTTTGCCATATCAGTGTTGCTCCAAACTCAGCTTTGGAAGTTACACTGAAAAAACAAATCTATAAATCCTCAGCAAAGGACCAGCTGAGTGAGAGCCTTAGGTGAGTTCCTGGTACAGAAACATCTCACTACAACTGGCTGTAAGAGTTTAGAAAGTAAAAAAGAGTATAGAAGCAGTAAATTACAGAGTACTTTGTGGAGATTTTTTTACAGCTGTGTTTGGGGCGGAACCAGAAAGAGGGGAAGAATATCTACCATATGAAGACACAGGCATAAAAAAAAAAGAACAGGGCACTATTGCTAGAATATTTTCTGTGGTCATAGGAGTAAGATCAGTGCACATGACTTGCAAATAATAGAGCACAAGATCATTCTTTCCCTCCTCCATGTTTTGTTCGGTTATATTTGTTTTAATTACCGAATTATTCTCAAATGTGAAACGATTAAAATTAAAGTCCTAATGCATGGATGTTGACCACGGAGTTTAGCCTTATAAGCTCTTTTTTAAGGGCTGGCTGTGCAGATTTTCCCCATCTAAGTGGTGCAGTCTTTGCTTAGGCAGTGGCTGGTGAGCCTCTCCTGGCATCTGGGAAAATCCTGTAAGCCTTTTGTCTTCTCTGGCTTATAAAGGTCAATGTACACTGACCTGTTTGAAGTGGATAAACTAGAAAATACAAAATGTTAAAATACTTTTTCTCTTTTAATTCACGGATATTCTGCAGTACTTATAACCAGGTATCTAAAATGCACCCACAGAAAATCTGCTCAGTGCAACATTATCTGGCAAAGGAGGTGGACACTACCAAGGCAGAGCCCAACCCCTGCTGTGCCATATTTTGGCAAAGAAAATCTTCTTACTCTGGGCTTAGAGACGAAGGTTTTGTCAAGTAAAATCTGTTCCTTTGTTTATTAGTGTCCTGTGGGTCAGAACAGAGGACATACTCTCAGTGTTTTAGACTATCCACAAAATGTCACAACAATGCTCTACTTTGTACATATTAATGGTAGATTAAAACTGAATTGCCACCAAAAAAAAAAAAAAAAAACAACAACAAAAAAAAAAACCAGCAGGCTTGGGTTTATAGAATAATTATTCTCAATTAGATATAACATTCTGCCTAAACATAGCATGCAGATTCTCAAAGGGGAAAAGGTATAAGAGATCTTTCCTTTTCCACTTTAACGCTAGTCAGTCCTAATGGGGAATGAAATTCTGCAGAACCCTGTAATTTCCCTAAAAGCTCCCTGACTGAAAATGCATCTCATACTGATGTCTTCATTCTTTTGTGCACTTGGCACAGCAAGCAGACACAGAAATGACAGAAGAGATTTGTCCCTGGCTCTTTACTTAATCGTTTAAACAGATATACCAGCTACTGTATTTTGTTCAAAGCTTGAGGTCATTTATACTACCATGGGTATGAAAATATAATATGTCGGAATTTTCTGCTGACACAAAACACTCCATCAGGCTGTGGTTGGGGCTGCTGTAGAGCTAAGACTTTTTTACAGTCAAAAACTATTACTATCTCTGTCACCAGGAACCTCTAGGCAGCCAAAGTCACAGGCCAATCTAACTCCGCCTTGTTTTCGCCTGACTTTGTAAACAGACTTTAATTATGATAATTAAAAGGCTGTCAAAAAAGTGATTCATAGACACAGCATTTACAGAATTTATACATCCAGTGAAGGGTACTTGAAGTGAAAGAGAAAAAATATTCACACATTTTAATAATAGTAGCAGAAGTCACTCCAAGTCACTCCATCTGGGGGGACATCTTGTAAAAATGTCATCAGAAGGACTTGACTTTAACCTGTTTGAACCTTCCCAGCTTCTGTTCTCCTGCTTTTCTGAAAAGCCTGGTGTTTGCAGGCAGCATTGTCCCTGCCTACATCAGCAGTAAATACAGGCACTTTCTTCCAAATGCCTGTGTAAAGGCTACTCCCTGCAGGAAGAAACCTTTGAAAAAAATGAATATTTTTAATACTGTGAAAGAAAATAATTCCATTGCTCTTGCTGTGTGATTATAGTTAGCAATTTTATTATTAGCTGATGTCTCTCTGGAGGCTTTTGTGCCATGTTTTGCAGCATGTCGGGGGTGGGTATAAAACATTCCCTTAAGCAACTTCTCTGTTGGTCTATTATGAATGTGTACAACCATGAAACATGTCCTAAGGCTCCCATATTGCTCTTTTTATGTTCCATTCACTGATTTTTGTTCAAACAGAAAAAGAGAAACTCTGGTCCCCGAACCAAGCCAGAACACATGAGCCCAAGTATTTCACAGGATTTAAGGAGAGATGCTTTGCTCCTCCCCTGCCCTCGCAGGGCTGTTTCTCACACCTCATTTTTGGGTACAAACGGTGCCATTGGGTGGGTGCTGCAGCACGCTGCCTGCCAGCAGGTACAGCACACTGAGGAAAGAGCTGCTGGGTGAAAAAGTTGGTCTGCTGGGACTCAAATGGACAGGATTTCTCACCATTCAGTGCTAACTGACTGGAGCTGGGATTTAATTTTGTACAGTGGACATATGGGAGGCAGGGCAGCATCTGCCTTATTGCTGTCTGCTCTCTGTCAGCCAGGCAGCTACAGCTTTAATCAAAAAAAAAAAGCTGCAGCTGAACATTTTGAGGTCCTTATTATCTTTCTCAAGTTGGTCCCCACAGTTTTCAAATTGGAATGTGGGATTTGCTCAGCTGTTTCTTATGGGTTTTTTAATGAGAGAAGCTCAAACAAGAAGGCATCCACTTTTCCTGAAGCCATTTATGGTAAGAACTGCAGGGCAAGCAGTAGTGGCTGTAATGTGCCCATCACCAGATAAAGTCCCTGGTTGGTCCTCAGGCAAGAATAGGGACAGTAGTAAATACTGTATTAGTTATACACAGGTCAAGTGTGCAGCTGGCTTCAGGCATGATTCTGGGAAAATAATAGATGAAAAGGTGAATGAAGTAGGTTTTTTCTCCCCCGATGAAAGAAAGAGTGTGTGCCAGGCGGAGTGGTAAGTCATGCTGCTTGCTGTTGTCGCCACAGGGCATTTCTCAGAAGCACACATTCACTCAGGGAAAAACAGCATTGGAATCCAGTCATGTCATGATCCACCAGACTGGGACCCTTTCCAGGCAGGGAACACAGACGTCTTCATCCCACCAATTACGGGTCTCTGGTGTGATGCAGACTCTGCTGCTTGTTCTGGAAGGGCTGCGCAGCGATTTGGAGAATTCAAGCTGCAGTACTTCTCTTTATGGCCTCAATTTTAAGTTCCAGACTTCCTTGCTTTATGTGAGCATAGTGAGGCCTCAGAACCCAGCTGAGTGGTGCAATCAAGACCTGGAAATGGTGTTACCCTTAAATCAGCCAAGCCTTCTAAAATATTCTGTCAGGTCTTACACTGTTCATTGGGAAGAGAAAGTCAGAGACTCCCAGAATGGTTTGGATTTGGAAGGGACTTTAAGGATCACCTAATTCCAACCGACTTTCCATGGGCAGGGATACCTTCCACTAGACCACACTGCTCAAAGTAAGCTTGCTATAGGTTTTTCTGCTACCTTGATATTCAGTTGTCAGTAAATTCTCATTTCTTCAATTTCAGCCCATTTAATTTGGACATAACCTGAAATGATGTGACTTCTAAATGAGAAAATGAAAAATTCCTGCCAGAATAAAAATTTAAAAATTCTTCTTAAGAAATAATAAAAATCAATTAGAAGGACTTGGCAGAAGTTTCTGCATTAATGCACATGAATCATGTATTTACATACGTTGCACTTACATTGAAAATGTCATCACCTTCATTGAACCTATAGGTAAAATGAGTAGCATGTATTTTACCTTTTCATTTTAAAGCATCCCAGAAAGATGCATCTGATGCAATATAAGTTGATATCACACAGAGGTCTTCCGGTATCTATGGCACCAATGAATAGATGCAAATTAATTTTATACAAATGTAAAAACACAATAAGCATTATTGAAACTACCTTATGAAGTGAAAAGGGGGAAGGAAGGGAAATATAAAGAAAAAACCTTTTTAAGTAGTCTTCACATGTTCTAAAATTTCTTTGGAAAAATTATTCTAAAGACAATAATTTGCAGTTAAAAAGAGAATAAGAAATCCAGGTCCCAAATGATGAAATATCAATGACTTCCCACTCTGGTAACATAAATCAAATAAAACTAATAAATCCGCCATGTAGTAATTTATTTCAAATGTGTTTTATGGTAAGTTGAACGTGAACAAAGGCAAATGTAGGGTAGAATATAGATGGGAGGAAGAAAAAAAGATTTGCTGTACTCTTAACCAATGAACTTTAAAAATTTCATTATGTTTAAATTGTTGGGTTTGTAGCTTAGAAAATGGAAGTGGGAGGAGATCAATAATCTTGGTGTCATGTCCTGGTGACACACTGAATTTTGTGGGTCTATAGGCCCGTAAAGTTGTCCAGGTGCTTATGCAAATCTCATTTAAAAAGTCAAATTTCACAAGTCTGAGAGACTAATTTGGAAATTTTGCAATTCCTTGCAAGAATCCCAGTGGTTTCAGTTCGTAGTTAGCATGGAATACAGACTATAATTAAAGATTCTCTACCAGTAACAGTATTTTGCCCTCTGACCCTAATAAGCACAGGTCACACACACACCCATATATCTTTAGTAATTTTCAGACTTTGCTCTAGCTGAAAACTTGTTACAGAGTTTGTGGCTAGAATTGGATTCTGGTTTTAATTTTAAAGAAAGACATCAACTCTATTGATCTTGGGAGGGATAGTGATGCTGCTGCAGAGCGCCATCCTCCTCTGCCACATGGATCTTGGAGTCACTTTGTGCTACTGGATCTACCTGTGTAGGACAAACAAAGACCACTGCCTTCCCAGCAGTAGCTGCTACCACGAAAGATGGGATCCATCTCATACAGCTGCATTTTTCTGAAATTGAATCATATCATATCAACTCTGATAGAGCCACCTGGTCTTTCTAACACATGAAGTAAGAGCAGTGCCTCCATAGGGAGTTCGGTTCAGTCCTGCTGCTGTCACTATAGAATTGGTCCCTGTTTTCCTCTATTGATGACAGCAGTACCCAGATTCCTGGCTCAGACTGAATCCCTAGCCTTTGGACAGGTGGTGTTAGGGGAGATGAACCCATCAGGGCTTATCCATACAGCCACAGTTCCTACTTTCTCCTCCCATCTCACTTAAGGTGCAGCAGGAACCAAATTCCCATCTGATGCTGTCAGGCTACATTACCTCCATGTGAACCATGCAAGGATTTACCCATGTGTTTACTGCACACTAAACATCAGGAGGCAGGGGCTTACTGGCAGCCACAGAAAATTCAACCTCAGGAAATTTCTCCATCCTCAAAAATGGGCACTGTCTGCACATCCCCACCCAGATCATGCACAAATGTATTTAAATTGCAGACATCTAAAGAGTGTCTGCTTAGAAAGAAAAGCCAGTAATCATAGTACAACACAGCAGGTCACTGAAGAATGAAATACTCCTCACACTCATTAAACTTAAGGTAGGGGATCAACTGCTTTTTCTGTACTGACATCTGATGAAAAATGAGACAAGGATCTGAGGCCATTAAGCTTCTTTTTCCCTCTCAGTGTTTTTTTGTTTTCTAAGAACTAGTTCCATCCCATTTTGACAATTTTTCACCATTTGCGATAGCAAATATTCATGTCACTCAAAAATTCATATTAATGTCACTAGTTTACTGGCTCAGCATTTAAGTGTAAAAAAAATATTAATCCATTTAGATGTTAGACAAGGATTCCACAAATACACAGATCTTCAGGAGATGTATTATGACTGAGAAACTTCTCAGTCAATAATAAGCTTTTGTACCTTGTGTAGTTTTGTTAAAACTTTTGATTTGCATATTTGATCTGCTTACATCTCTGTTAGTGTCATGGCTTCTAAACTTGCTTTTGCAGGCTCAAAAGGAGTACATTTAGTTCCACACTGAACAGGTTTAAAATGCTTTGACGTCTCATCTCTGAGAAGTTGTTCTGTTTGCCAGGGTGGTACACAGCATTACAGCCAAATTTGAAATTCCATGTAGATTTCAGAAACAGCAAAAAGGAAGGAAAACTAGAGGAAAACTAGAGGAAAACTAGAGATTTGCAAAAAGATTCAGTTACGCTTCAGTTCTTTCTGAAAACCCCAGGAAGCCTCTGTCTCTTGTTCTCAAGGTGACAAAACAGCCTTAAAAATTTGAGACTTCTAATCCAGATGTAGAGATGGTTGACTTTGAAGATAAAATACCTTCATGCATGAAGAATCCATTTATTTAATTTATGAAACTTTTTCTCAATAATAGTATAATGATAATTATATAAAATTAGGCTGGAAATTAGCAGCAGATTCTAGTCAACAGAGTGGTTGATCTTAGCAAGAGTGATAAGTAACAGCGAGTGAAAAGAATGATTTTAGTTGGCTTGTGGGAAGAATTACATGACAATCTTCCTTGGCAGAGCCAGTTCTCATCAGCAAGAAGGACCTCTCCAGCCAGTGGTCTCTAGTCGTAATTTTCCCTTTTCTGCAACTCATGATATGAAAAGAGTTCCAGTAATTACAACTGGAGAAATGCAGAAAGCAGCACACATTAAGATCCTCTTAATCCCCAAACCTCTCCAAATTGTTGCTAAAAATCTTTCGGTCTGAGCTGGACCACTTGCACCACAAAAAGTGCCAGAGGATGGATAAATAACTTTGCTGATTGATGTCCTAGTGCTGTACTGTTCCTGATTTTATGGCTCTCCAGAGTCCACCTTCTTTTCCCACTTCAGGGAGGCAGAGTGCCATCTGGGGAAGCAGCTCTCGTAGCTGGGAGCTGGGCAGCAGGGGCCAGGGCTGCTCCTGTCACCCCAAGAAGCCCTGCTCTCTGTGTCCCTCTGATTGCCCCTCAGAGATGAGAGTCTGATAGTTTGCTTCTGATTAATAACAGAAAAGAAAAGCAATGTCAAGCCTGAGTACACCTTTTCCTGAATGATCTGTACTTCACCATTTCTCATTGGAAAAGCTGCCAAATCACTCTGTGTCTGACTGTGATTCAAGAAACCATGGCTTCAAAATCAGAAGTGAGAATGCACAACAAAGAAAACTAAAAGGCAACAGTTCCTGTGCTTCCTCTGTCCCTAACTCATGTGGAAGCCAGCTGCATCACTGCTGATGGTCTGTCAGCAGCATGTCATTCTTTCAATTAATCCAGCATTTGCACATTTCTAAATGTCAGTGTTTCCTATCCTCCTAATGTTCCACACAAAGCATAAATCCTGTTTCTGAGGTATTATTTCTTTAAGCAATTTAGTTAAAGTGTATCATATGTAGATTTTAACTCTCGAAGCCACAAACTAATTTTCTGAATAGATGCACGTTTAAAATATACATTGTATATTTTATTACCTCACTATCAGCTGCAAACCTTCATGGTCAATGACTATAGAAAGTAAATCATAATTTATTACTGAAAGTATTGTTAATTGATGCCAGAGAACGTGTCTTGAGAACACTCATATAATTTAGGAGCTTGAACATTTAAAATTATCTTTTAACATTTGAGCTACAATTTGATACTCCTCCTTGGCATCCATCCTTCCACAATCTCACCTTCCTTTAATCCTCACAACCTCCTGCTTCTTATGTGCAATGTGCATTTTTTTGACCTTGGAGTTTAAAAGAAATTTGTAGACACACAAAAATTCACATTCAGTTTCGCGACATTATATCCTAGAGACATTCCAGACAAAGGGCTCCAATGTGCACACATCTCTCCCTGAGGAGGGGAGCTGAAAGCAAGGACATTACAGAAGTTAGCCAGGTTCCTTGAAAGCATCCCAAAATATTGCAGTGATGAACACAGTAAAAGAACTTATATAAAGAGGAAAGGAAATTATTCATGGGAAAATTATTCCAGGATTTCTTTCAAGGGAGATTCACAGAGACAATGTACCAGTAAGTATAAACCAGAAAGGATCTGTTGAAATGAGCCACTTTTGCTATGTAGTAAATGCCAGGTGGAGGAGTAAGAGAGGATTCTGTCAAATCAAGCATGGGCTGCCCTGACTTCTTTTTGCCTGAGGTAGCTTCTGTATCCTGTCTGCCAAAGCAGAGACATATATTCTGCAGAAGAGATATCTATCTAGTTTTCTGAGCCTTATAGAAAATTTCTCTATTTAGCCAATTGCTGCATTCTTCAGCGGTTTTCAAAGAAACATACCTAACAAAATCAGCCTTTCAAAGCATGCAATCAAAGGCTGCCAAAGAGAAGGTGCATGAAACGTACTCAAGAGGGTCAGACTAACAGGTAGAGTGCAGTATTGTTTATAATAAAACATTTATGAATGACAATGTAACTACAGTATTTTGAAAAAGGGTTGCAAACTAAGTAATAATACAGATGTTTTATCTTGTAATTGTGCAAAGAGGGACACTCAGGAGAGCAGGATAAAGTGCTAGAAGCTTCTGAATCCAAGTGAGAGTAGCCAACACAATAAAAGTACAACCATCTATTAGCAATTACATATGCTGTGGTTTTATTGCTGTTTTCGTGGTCAACACTGTTTGTATTGAGCACAGTGCACTTAATACAGCACTCCTAGAAACAGAAATCCTTCAAAAAAATATTATCCACTTTTTCCCCCGCTGTTTCCATCACACAGAAGATTCTGGTAGTTTACAATCATAAAGATACAATTACTATTGAAAATGTTGATATGCCATTAACTGTTAACCATTATTATGAAAAAAACCAAAAGGCTTATGTGCATGCACTTTCATATAATTATGCTGCTTTCTCAATCACTTGTAATGTTTCCACAGTTTTCGTCATTGCTAGCAAATCAATATCTATTCCAGATCTTTCATTATTCCCATTTGAATCCAGTAGTGACACAGTAAGAATCTAAAGTAGAAATAATGTTTTCATTAATTATTGATGCTGAAGAGAATTCAATGCACGACAGCATGGGAAGTCTGTCTAAACCAGAAAGAGGTAAGAGAGCAAACTCAGGAGACTTGCACAGTGAGGGTCTGTTCTGAGCTCAGAAGAAGCAATGGAGATGAGAAAGAACATGGCAGGAGAGAAACTTGAGATGGAGCCTGTGAGAAACCATGGCCAGACCTGCAGGGACTGATAGGGAAGCAATTGGCTTGGTTTATTATGACGGATTTCTCTTTGCTTGCCCTGGGTTGTTTCATAAGACTCTTCTGTCCCTTGCTGCACTACACCTCTAAAAGCCTGAATTTAGTCCACAGAGTGGTTTAGAGATTGGCCAATTATTTTCTTATAGGAAGTAACATACTAACAGGCCAAGATACTGCTGATAACGAGATGGACAGGTTCTTTCCCCAACTCAGATATCATAAGAGCATTCTTTCCTCACTTCAGTCTCGATTACTTGAAACAGCATTCAAATGGAACCAAACACATTGGCAAAGAAGCAGTGCAACCATCAGAGAAGCAAGGAGTTAATTCCTATTCATGACAGAATTCCCTTGCAGCCTTTTCTCCCTGAAGGATCCCTCACCCTGGCCCCTGGCACCTTTGCCCAGGCAGGATGCACGGAGCAGTTTCACACAGTGCTGTCAGCAAAGTGGGGCTGAACAATGCTCTCGATTTTGGGACTTTAAAACTAAGCTGTGTCTCTTTCTCTCTAAACCAGAATCAAATGGAGATAAGGTGGTGTCCAAAGCAGGTTTTCAGACAGGCCGTTCTCTAGTCACCCAATGTGTCATTTTAAGCTGTACAAACGGGACACTTCCCTGCCTGCTTTCATGTAGTGATAGACACGAAGTACAGATGCTTTGAGTCTGTCAGTACGTTTGTCTTCCATGAGTTCCCTGTCACCCTGGCCTTGTGATAGGACTGCAGCACTACTGGATGGACAAAGAGCTCTGGATGCAACACGGAGGTGAAGTGTCTCCATTAGGGGCAACTTCAGCCATGGCCCAGAACATAGGGCCAAAAGGAAGATGGAGATTATTTCCTTCTCTGCCCCATCCCTTGCCTCTGTTTCTCTTTCTGTTGTCAGGTTCCTTCAAGTGTAGGGACTCCTATTGAACACGACCAAAATGCACACGCAGGACCTGCTCAGGAAGGCCTGCAGAAAATGACCAGATTTCCGGAGTAATACACATACTTCCAGGAGAGATGGAGCACGCAGTAAGTAGTAATTGGTACCATATCCACACACACAGAGTAATCTGGGGAGCTCAATTAAATTACCGTGCTGTATTAAGGAAAGTATGTGATCACACAGTTAATGACATAGAACATGCACAGGGAGAGGAGAAAATCTACAGTCACATTTTCAATGTCTGGCTTTTCCTGCCTTCTGAATGATTAATGATATTTAAGATGCCTTAATATGTCATTTTTGTCTTGAAATTCACAGGTTGTTTTTTTCTCTTGAAAAAGAGACTTGACTGCTGCCCCAAGCAGAAAGGACCCTGAGTCAGCTTCATGAGTAAATGTAACACACGGGTTTTGAAATATGGCAATAGGTTCACCTTACAAATCACAGAAGCCAGAAATGGATGCTTGAGATGAAAATTTTCAGGCCTTTGCCTTTGCTATGCCATCTTTGTAAGCTCTGCAAACAGCTCAGCCAAGTTACTGGTGAGAAGCAGTAAAACCTGTTGATAAGCTCTTTATTCCCCAAAGCTCTGCTCTATCCAGGAAAAGCATATATTGATCAGGAGATGAATGATATTTAATATAAGAAAGATAGATTTGAAATGGCTATGGTTGTTGAGGCAGTATTTGTGATTACCTCAGTAGTACGGATGCTGTATGTCATTGCAGCTGCCATGTCAAAAATGCAGCGTGGTAAAACAATGTCACGTTGTGTGGCAGTTTTGTTCTAAACTGCTGTAAACACAATTGTTGTAGGACAATAACATGGATTGCCTCAAAGGAGTGTGTTTACACCTATATTAATATCTATGGAAATACCCGATCCATTCTAGTGCCTAAATTTTTTACATATGCTAATCATTTAACCAAAGTTGAGGGAAAGTTAGTAACAGACCTTTTTCAACTCAATTGCTGTCTGAAAAATCAGTACCCCACTAACATGCAAATTACTCCCTTTCATCTCTGAGTCACGATATGATAATTTAGTATGATTTGGTATGGAATATGACTCACTGCTGTTGAAATCATCGGGACTGACGCTAGATTGAAAATGTGAGCAGGCAAAATGTAAGGTTAGCTCCTGGAATAATATAGCAAAGAAGCTTAGGTTCTGAAGGGGGAGCTAGACACCACTGTGAATTATGAAAATTGGCTTCTGCTAGTTGCAACAAATACATGTGTCCAGTGGGGAAAAGGCTGGCTCACAGAAAGAAAGGTAGATGTCATACCAGGTGAAAGCTGTTGTCATGATTGCCCACATCCAGGGAGTCTTATCATGCTTTGGGGATCACCTAGCACGGAAACAGGACTGTGTTACCAAGCAAGATGGGATAGAAGACACTGAAAACAATAATTGTAAATGGAGGGTTGGCAGCTGTTACTGAAAAGAAGGGAAATAACTTTCTTATAATAAAAGGATCTCTTAGGAAAATATTGAATGTGATGCTGTTGCAATTCCCATGTCATTCAGTATCATTAATGAGGAATGGAAATTGATATTGATGTTAGCTAACACCCATGTGCAGGTGCAGAATTCAGCTGGCCAAGATGAAGATGTTTGAATTGTTTTTGAGCAAGAGCTGGCATAAAAAAATGCACAGAAATGGAACTATTATAATGACACAGACATACAAATGTGGGGACTTGGACCAGGGAACATCTATTGACCTGTGCTCACTGGAGGGTGATGCATAATACCAATGATCTGTCCAGGAATACAAATGAAACTTGCTTAAGCTTTGGGGAAAAAAGAGAGAAGACAAAGAGGGTAAGGCAAACTTGAAAGTCCAAGTAAAATTACTCTTTATTTCCACTAAAACTAAGAAGTTTAATTAATCAATGATTATGTATGAAAGTGCGGAGCCTTTTAGGTTTTTCACACTCTGGTTTGGCTTTAAGGTGGATTCTGCATGCCATTCAGCCAAGACTGTCCCAGTTTAGGCTAATTCTTAGAGTGATTTACACAATTCCCCAGAGATCTAGTCCTGCAGAGAAAGTTCATCTCTCATCATCTCCCATCTCATTATTTGGGGTGAAGTGGGAGCTCATGCTTGGGACTTCCATGGATTTTGGCAGATGATTCAGGGAGAATTAAAGTTGATATCTGCTGCAGTACTGTTTGTCCTTTAGGCCAGGGGCTCCTGTCATGTTGTGAAAGGATGGTCACAGTGTGCCTCTCTCCTTGCAGCAGACCATGCCAGGACTAACTCTCAGCAGGCTATAAACAAACCAAGAAAATGTGCCTTTCTGGCAGACATACATGTGGAAATGATTTTATACATTTGGACATTTTCAGAAACAAGCAGAATATAATTAGAAATTAATGTGCAAATGAACGAGATGAGCAAGGCTTTTGGTCAGCCTGGATACAGCTAGACATGATGGCAAAAGGAAGGTACTGGTAGAGAAGAAGGTGAATGAGAAAGTCAAGTGTTAAACACGTTTTGCTGAAAGTGGGGGTCCTCATGCAGCTTCACCTCCCCTGCCACAGAAAAGCTGTTGTTCCTTGTTGAGATTTCAGCTCTACTTACTGGTGCTGACTGTTGGACTATGGGCTGGGAGCATCTCAATCACACTTTTTTTTTGCATATTATCTCTATCTTCCTTACAATGCACTGACAAAACAAATTCCAGCTTTAAATCCTGTGAGATTGTTGAGTTTTGTTTGTTTTTGCAATGTAAGTTATTCAAAAACAGTGGAATTCATGGATTTAAGAAAACCCCACCTATTTAGTCATGCCAGAAAGCAGAACAGTTTTTAGCTGATAGTTTAAAGAAAAATTGAACAATGAAACATGACAAGTTTCATCCCACTATCTGATCTCTCCGGAAACTTACAAAACAAATAAAAATAGTGATTTAGAATGAATAGACTTAATGTAGTCTTACTCAGTGTTGTTTTTACTATGCTGTTCTGAAATCACTGGCAGCTGGAAAAAGAGACATATAATGAAGTAAAATGTCACAACCTAATATGTCAATAAAATCTTCCCAGCAAAATGAATCATTTCAACTGTTTCTAAAACAAGATGGATTGACTCTTGTGTACTGTTCAAACATGCTGTTTCCCAACATGATCTGATGCTATCTGCCTGTGCAGGAGCAAACCATGGCTGTTTTGCACCTTATTTCGAATTTTTTCCTTGCCATTTATTTGGTTTGTTGGTTGGTTGGTTGGTTGGTGTTCAGAAATGCACTGTAGATGCCCAGCAATGGCTTGCTTCATGAAGATTATGTCTAGATGAGTGGAAGCAGTTGAATTCCTATACTTTAAGAAGCTGTCGTCTCCTAGCTGAGTCCCTCAGGCAAATCCTTCGGTTTGTGTATTGACACACATCCACATACACTCATGCAGCAAAAGTCATTCCAGAGGTTGCTTTCTCCATTAATAAAGATGCCAACAATTCCAATAGATCTCATCTTCTTCTTTGCACATTCTCTCGCAAATCAATCTGGATTTCATTCAGAAGGTGTGGGAAATTTGTTTTGTTAAATGCTATTAACTGTAAAACAGCATAGTAGCACACTAACATAGTTAGACAAAAGCTAATCAATACAAAAAACAATATGTGCTATACTGAGTAGGTGATTTCTATTTTCTATATATATGTCATTCAATTTGTTCCAGCCTGTGAAGTACCTGTGCTGAAAATGCATAACATGGTCATTATTCTTCTGAAGGAAGAGAACTCCTGTGCATACAATACGTGAAAGAATTGCTACACATTTTATTAAAATAAGGGTATGATTGCTTTGAAAATGTGATTGTAAGTCATTAGGTGTGTGTGAAATACTATTCTCAGCACATACATCTGAAGGAAGGTGACAAAACCTTTGTTTCCTGTCTCTTTGCTTAATAATGCTCCTATGGTTTGATGAGGCCAGGAGATCTTAGCTCCTCCTGAAGTGCTTGGTGCCTTGAATACAGCAGGGACTTTTTTATCATTCCTTTCCTCTGTTGTGTAATGGACATTTCTGAGAACTGAGGGTGTGCTTAGAAAATAAACAGCAACAAATACTCACTCTCTCATTTTTGGTGAAACCAAGCACTTGGAATAAGGAATAGCCAGGACAACAAAGTCCTATCAGCAGTGTGGAATGGAGTACTCACATTTTAAAATGACATCTTCTTACAACTTTTTAACACAGAATTTGCACCTGTTCAGACTACTCATTATCCTGTACATCCTTCTTACCCAAGAAAGAAAAGATGTCTTGATGATTCAGATGATAGGTGTCCAAGTGTTAGCCCTGGCTTTGCATCAGTATATGATAGGAAGAGTAATTTGTATTTAAATAAGCATGGTTTATGTTTCTTGACCAGGAAGGTGATTCAAGTACCCAAAATTTAATTTACATTTGGCTGACAATAGCTGTTATCATGCTCTAAACTACTATAATTCACTACAATTAGTTCCTACTTTGGTTAAGGATAACTTTGCATTTGAAAAAGCAGTAAGGTGCATATCTTGTTTTTCAGAAATTTATTTCCTTTTCTATAATACCATATGTTTTGAATTTTCGATTTACATTCTAATACTTATCCTTTGAGCCATTATAATGATTGTTTAATGCCACAAACAAAAAAGTACAGGCACAAAATTGCTATGCTGAATTGCAAGTTGACTCTTCAAAACATGAATCCATTGAGAAGAAGAGCATTATATTAAAGTAGGATTGGTCCCAAAGAATATTAGAAATATTACCTATAAATGAGGCAGCAAAATAACCCAGTAGGTGAGTGGGAAATTACCCCATTTTCTCACTCTGTATTGCAAATCATTGATTTCATTTAAATATGCATGTATAAAACTACCTACACCAGAAAAAAGATGCAACTTGTATTGGAACAAGCACTGAATTAATAATGTTCACATTTGTGCTACAGCCCAAAGCAGAGAAGTGTGGGAAATGTAAAGAAAGGGATGCTCTGTCTGAGTCATGTAGCCTTCTGACATATAAATTGATTTGATGAAACTAGGGCTGTTCCCTTTCATGGAATTACAGAATCAATTAGGTTGGAAAAGACCTCAGAGATCACCGAGTCCAGCCTATGACTGAACACCCCCTTGTCAACCAGACCATGGCACTGAGTGCCACGGCCAGGCTTTCCTTAAACACCTCCAGGAATGGTGACTCTGCCACCTCCCTGGGCATTGGGATGCCATTCCAATGTCAAATCACCCCCTCCTGCCAATGTCCAACCTAAATCTCCCCTGGTGCAGCTTAAGACTGTGTCCTCTCATCCTGTCAATAGTTACCTGGGAGAAGGGACTGACCCCACCTGGCTGCAGCCTCCTTTCAGGGTGTTGTAGAGAGTGATAAAGTCTCCCTTGAACCTTCTTTTCTCCCAGCTAAACACCCCCAGCTCCCTCAGCCACTCCACATAAGACTTGTGCTCCAGACCTTTCACCAGCTTCACTGCCCTTCTCTGGACTCCTTGAAGTGCTGTCTTTAAAGTCCACCTCAATATCCTTTCCCATTTTCTCTTCTTCTCCTTCACCCTGAGCAATGAAAATTGTCTGCTTCTCTGTCCAGATCATTGCCTCATATCACCCCTTCCCTACAACTCAAAGATCCCTGTGTAGCACTTGGAAAGACTGTATTTTCCTCTTTCAGATTTCTCCTCAAGCCTCACTTCTGACAAATAATACTTGGGGATGAGGGAATACTACCAGTAACTGGATTACCAACAATTACAGCCTCCTAACATTTTATCATTATGTCAGGTTCAACATGTTCAGCATCATGTTCCATTTCACTCCGAAATACTTTGCCCATAGCATGGAATGCAAAGACCACAGAGCTTCTGCCATCTATATACACTTCAACAGGAGTCAACATTTTCCTCCCCAGCAGATAATACAGAGCCTGCAATGAATCACAAACAACTCCACTGAGAGAAAAGGCAGTCACAGATAGTAGATGACCAAAACAGCGTTGAGTTTCTATAAATAATATATTGCAGGGATGAATTAATTATAATTCAAGGGAAAGGTTTTAGCACCATCATACATTATTTCCTTTCTGATTTGGAAACAGCCCTCCGGATCTGAAAAGGAACAGAGGCATGGCATCTGCTTGGCTTTCCAGGTGTTGACATTCTCTTGGGTTCATAAAGGCTAATTCTCTCTGATTCCTTGCTCTTATGTGATCACAGTTAGCATTTCTCCACATCCAGAGGAATCCTCCTGGGGATTAGCTAATGAAAAGTGCTGTAATTCAAGAAATACATCCCCTTTGGCTACTATTATTTGCTTTTGTCTGGCAGCCAAACAAATATTGATATTTGGGGCCTCACCTACCAACAGAAATTTATTTCATTGGTGTCTCATATGCAAATTAATAATGCATATAATCCACTCACAATCAAAAACTGGGTTTTTTCTATTTGCATTTTTTTTCAGTTGAAGGTCATTCTTTACCATGGCCTTATGCATCTACTGATATGCAGAACCACTGGGAATTCGACTAGTCAGGACATAGTGCAAACCTGATTCTATCTTGTATTTATGCTAGCGAACCACCGAGGTTTCTTTGCCCACAGAGAGACATTTGGGAAAAAAATGGGGAAAATGCAACATTTCCTAACATAATGCAAAGACATATTATTTCTAAACCCCATTTCAACAAACAACAAACAAAACCCATCAGAAACCCCAGCCAATATCCCAAACATCCTGTAGTGCTGCTGCTGTCTCAGAGCTCCTGTAGCTGATCTGTGCAGCTCATACAGTGTGCTGCTCTGCAGGGACACGGATCTGTCTCGCCCTGACCCAGGGATTGCTGCTTTCCACAGAACTCCAGCCCCACCCCAAAGTCATCCAACCACTGCACAAAGCCAAAGATACACAGGTGACATTTAGAGTGGTGAAGACCTGCAAGGTCGTAGACACAGGCATTTGTGTTGATGGCTTTTTGCTGAAAAATACCTGAATAGATTTGGATAGAACAGCCAATCATATTCAAGAGGAGAATCCCATTAATTGAGGTGTTCATATAAGCACTTTGGTACCATTTTTGCATGTCCATTTTTCCAGCAATCCCCATTCAGATTGAGATTGTAAATCTTATAGTAGCTACAGGTAGTACACTGTCAGAACAAGAGGAATTCCAGGAGGTCCTCCTTGTTGAGAAATTCCCTGGAAACAAAAGAAAGAAGCTCAGATCTTGGGGAAACTTTCAAAACCAGCTAAATGGATGCTGCAAGATATATGGTTCAAAGGACATTTGTCATGTTGAGCATTTAAGCAGCACATTGATTTTCTTCACAATTTATTTAATATTCTGAATATGTCAGATCTGGATTTCATTTGCATTTGAAAGATACTTGATATGGTCAGAATAATATCGAGAGGAATTAATTCATCTCATCCTGCATTAGGAAAGCTTTTTCATTACTTCAGATATGAAGTCTGTAACAGTGATAGCTTCCAATTAATTGCTCTCAATGACATTTTCTTGTTCACATACCTTTGCATAGAGAAATTTCCTATAGCCTTTTTACAATTATCTGATCTACCTAGCAAAGTTGGACAATGATGTCTAGTACTACAATATGTGAACATTACTCAGTCAAGACAATGTTAATGGATTCTTGAAGCTGATAATATTTGTTATATCTCTTCAGTTTGGGAAAATGATTTCTGACATCTTTGATCCCTGAAAGTAGAAGGGGAAATTGTTCCCCCCTCTAGTGTGATCAGGTGGGGACCCACATGGGGAGGAGGCAGGAGGAGGGCTGGGCAGGAGCCCAGAACCAAGTCCATGCTGGATACATTCCCAAAGCTGGATTCATCACAGAGCCCAGCTGCAAACGGGGTAGGAAAAGATTCTTCACCCAGAGGGTGATTGGGCACTGGAACAGGCTCCCCAGGGAAACGGTGACAGCACCAAACCTGACAGTTCAAAAAGTGTTTGGACAACAGTGTCAGATCCATGGTGTGATTCTTGGGGTGTCCAGTGCAAGGCCAGGAGCTGGACTTGATGATCCTGATGGGTGCCTTCCAAGTCAGTGTATTCTATGATTCTGTGATTCTTCCCAGGATAAGGCAGTTCTGATGGCACTTCAGCCACACCCATCCCCAGAGGTAACACTGCAGAAAAACTTAGGGATCATTTTCAGCTAGAAATAGTCATGGCAAGCGCAATTGCTGACATTCAGGGCTGTTTCTGTGCTTCCTAGGGACTACTTTATCTCATAAATATTTGGATACAAGATCCACACCCCTGTATTTTACATTCCTTACATTTTTACATAGAAGAAACCAGCTGAATGTGTTATTGACAACTGGTTGTTATTTTCCTATTAACTCTTCTCCTTAGCTGCAGAATGATAATGAAACCAAAACAACTTTGTAAGTAATGCAAGGATTAAAGTTTTCACAATACCACTGTACCGTAGCTCATAGACAGTTGAGATATTCTCAAATGCAGGAATTTGTGTTTGTTAAGAAGATTTTTTAATGAAGTTAAGGTTAAATCAGCTGCTTACTTCTTCCACTGAGATTCTCATCTCGTTTGATCCACCAAGCTCAGGGGACTTTTGCCTGCTCCAACGCTCAGCTGCCTTCTCTTAAATACAAGACAAACACATCAAAATGTTACAAAGTAAAGCTTAAGTTTCACAATTAATATCTCAATTGATATGTTTAGAAAATAATAATAAGTTCATAGAAGTGAAAGAACTTATTTATGAAATAAAATTACTTATGCTTTTTTATAAAAGCTTACCTCCTTAAAAGCATTATTGAAAATAACTCTATTTTGAAAAATAGCTACTTACTCTTTATTAAACTCAAAAATGAGTGGTTATTTCTCATGGCAGGAGGCTTGAACTAGATGACCTTTACAGGTTCCTTCTAACCCAAACTACTCTATGATTCTATGATTAGGCACTTATGAAGCTTTTAATAAATTTATTCTCATTCATTTTATAAAGTATCTGAAAAATGTAAATTTTTATAAAATTATTTGTTCCACAACACAAGTGCAGAGCTAGACTGGTGTTACTATTTGCTTCATTTCCCATTCCAAACCCTCAGAATATTGCTATTTACAGCAATCTATGCTGCAGGAATCCTTAAGAGCAATAAGAATTGAACTGCAGAGTCCACACATGCAGCTTCATGTAGAAAGCTCGTCATGTAGACAAGAGGTGAAACAAAAGGGTGACTATAGTCACACAAACCTGGTTGGTAGACAACAGAAGGTGTAAATGGAAAAGGACTTACCCCTGAAAGCTCTGGTAGAGCCAAGAACAGAACTCACATTGTTTGAATGCAACTGAAATGCACTGAAATTTTACTCCTAAAAGAAAAGAGTTTGTGTTTCATCACTTTTGGTCTGTAATAAGCATGAAAAACAAGGCCATCTTAAGGGCTTTTAGCTAAGTACAACTACACCATGGGAGGAAAACTGAGATGTTACTGCCTCTTGCAAATCCATGGTACTGGATTTGAGAAACAAAATATTTGGCAGTACTGAAAATGAATGATGGACAATTCTGGCTCAACACCAGTATCAAGCATCTAGTGTATTGACATAATTTTTACTTCTTCTAACTGAGTCTGCTGGAGTCTGATTTATTCCAGTCAACTCTTATTCCCTCGTAGAAATTGTTGACATACTATATTATAGCAATCAATCAGTACCTGATTAAATGAAAGAAGCTCTTTCATTACCTTCAAACCCAGATTGAATTGCTGCAGCCATAATGGGAAGACAATATTTCACCTTGCTTTGAGAAACCCCCATCCTGCTTCCAAGCCCTGATACTTATTGTTCAGCATGTTCGATTGGAGAGGAAGATTTATGTCCCCTCTTTCCCAGCAGCAGTTAGGAGCAAAGGCAGAGGATTAGAGGGTGAACTGACTGTGGGACAGCTGTGGCATTGCTCTATCTCTGAACTGACTGCTAGGGAATNGAAGGAAGGAAGGAAGGAAGGAAGGAAGGAAGGAAGGAAGGAAGGAAGGGTTTTTCAAAATTGAGCAGTCTGAACCCAAGTGGTATTACTCCTTGTCTGTATTAGCCATGATACTTCACGGAAAATACAACTCCTTACGTAGGACCTGTTATGTATACTTTTGTCATTAGATTGCCAAGGACATCTGTGCTAAATTTTTACCAGCTTCCGGCCAATTATTATTAGGAGGCAGAAGAAACAAGGTAGACTCCAAAACTGCTGTAGGAGCATGATTAATTGACAGTGTCCCAGTGGTTTTCTGGTGCCAGTGGCTTTAATTCCAGTGCCCTCAGCAGAGATTTGAGTCTCTCTAATTGCAGCGCTGTTTTGCTTCCTTTCTCATCTTTTCTCTTTCCCTGTCTCTAGCTTCATTACTGAGAAGAAATAATTTACCAGAGCTAATAAAGTCATTTTGCAGCACAAGCTCTGATGAACCTAAAGGGAAAGGAATATTACTGGTCCCTTTGAAATAGTACAAGCAGAGCTAATGGAGACTAACAACCGTAGTAGCCACTCACTCTGCTACTTCACCAGAGAGAAATATGGTCCTGACTTTAATTTTGCTAATGGGAGATTAAGAAACTGTGTTTCCACCAGCCTGACAAACCTCGTTTGAATTTTTGTGTGTCATAACACTGATTTTTGTAAGTCCCTCGAAACTATGCACAGAGGTATTTTGAAAATATTATAAAGCCAGACTTAAATTAGCTTAATGCTCTGCAGAGCTGTTCAGTGCTAAATCAAGCTGCTACAAGAGAGATGTGCCTTTTTTAGTTTGATTTTTGCACAGTCAGTCACAGCACAGGTGTGGTGTTTCGGAGCAGAAGCTGTTGGAAGGTCTGGTGCAGCATTGCCAGAGCTCTGCTTGGTCTGCACTGAGTCAGCGTGGCAGCTCCAGCACCCCTGACTGGCCATGTCCATTTCCAGATAGAGAGTTTGGGCTCTGTTCCAGATAGAGCCCCAGCCCCAATACTGCAGGCTTGGTTGGGATTGCACGGGAGAAGCCTGCTTCTGGTCTCATTTTACAAGAGATTGTTTCTGGAAACCTTCAACTTCCTCCAGCTGTACCTCTTGGCTGGGTATGATGGGCCAAGGGCTGCTCATATTCCCCATCCCAAGAGCAGCAGGTCCTAGGAAGGAGAGGGCTCCCTGCCATGGAGGAGGCATGGGCTGAGCGTCTTTGCAGGCTCATTGACCTTCTTTCTCCTACTCCACGAGCAAGCAGCAATCAACACAGACACCTGTGCAGACTTCTCAGTGCAACCAAAGCCTCTAAACCCCTTACATGTTCTGCAAATCCCACGGAGGGCTGAGCAGCTCTCAGTTAGTGGCACATCCAGGATCACTTCTTCAGTGTCCTTGACTTCTATTTCTCAAGGCAGTGTTGTCATCAGTGCGAAAATATACAGCACTTTTGAGCAGCAAGGGATATTTCCTATAGGTACTAACTAGCTAAGGCAGCCCATTTTCCTGGCTATAGCTGGAAGTCAATGTGTCTAGGGGAAAGCGCAGCACTTAATCACCCACTTTCGGTGAAAATTTAGAGTGTGAAACTCTTGCCAAATTGGATCAATTATGTTATTGGCTGAAATAGGTAATTATGAAGCTTTCTTGGCATACAATTAGCTCTTTCTGTTTCCTTTTTCCAAGCATTGCGAACCTTTTAGGAGAAACAGCAACCAAGATAAAATGATTCAAGAGAAAATGATCCAAAGATCACAGGGCAATTTTTATACTTTAATGTTATCTCCACTGTAAGAAACATGGCAGGTTCCACATTTTAATTTTGAGGAATCAAAATGAATGCTTTTAAGAATTGCCTTTTATGCTAAGTGAAAGTAAGAACAATGACTGACTGTAACAAGGGTAAAGCATCTTCCCAATGTCAGAGATGGATTGGGGGTTAGAAGATGACCCTTAGCTGCTTTCTCTGATGGTCTTTGTTCTGCAATAATCAGATTTAGAAAAACTTATCTAAGGCAGCTGAAAGTAATTCCACTATATGCAAGGCATGTCAGGGTACAGAAGTGATGCGATTTATGGACAGCCAAAGAAAGGAGTAATACTTCAGAAAAATTCAAATGGCTCCTTCCTATCACCCTTCAGCAGCAGAAGATATAGTAACAAAGGTTTAGACTTACGATTCTTCCTATTTTTTACAATTTTAGGACACACCATGGGTACATTACATTACACAACCTCCATTAACCTTCGCGGCATTATAGATTCAGGCTGTGATGGGCCTAGACAGGGAGTGGGAAATAGAGGATGGAACTCACAGATGAGGATCCTTTACCTTTGGACAGATTTTGTTTTGTTCTTCTGAGAAGTGAGCATATCCAGGAACTGCACGCCTCTCTTCCATGGGACAGGCCTGTGCACAAGCCGTTTGCTCTGTCCACATGCAGCCTCCTGTCCCACAACACTGCAGAGCCTGGCTTGGCTGAAGGGAGGCCAGGCTGTGCACAGTGGGCAGCATCTCTGCCTAAGGCATCTAATGCCACCCATTCTCAGTCACTGCAATAGATGATTCCCCAGGCCTGGTGCAATTTGGCAACCAGTTTCTTACTCTATTCTGCACTTATTTGTAGATTGAACCCATCAAGAGACAGTCATGACTATTTGACCAAAGAAAGGGTATGTGAGGATCTGGCCACTGTGAATCCAGAGAGGTCCTTGGTTTCACCACCATCCACAGTGCTTCCCACTGGCTCTTGAGGCAGAAGCCAGAGCAGGGGTTGCTGGTGGTGAAAGTCAAGAGTACTTGAACTGGAACAAAACAAACCACTCATACAGCTCAAAAATACATGAAACTCCACTAAAGACTACAGAAATGTCTGGGCCTGTGAACAAATGGTGTAATGTCAGCTCTGCTGTGTAACTCTGTATTGGCACTGCTGCTCAGGCCAGCAACCAAAGGAGTGTGTGTCTGCCTATGCCCTGCAGAAACGTGGTAGCTGCAGTCAGGGGGTAGTAGAGAGGGCAGGGAGCTGCTCTGTGTTTCCCCAGATTTCCCTGTGTCGGATGACACAGAACTTGTGATGGATTGGGCAAAATTTAGGGAGGAGAAGAGGGAAGGCAGTCTTTAGTCTTTAGGAAACCCCCAAGAAATCCATGCTTGAGAGTGTCCAGTATTTCCCATAAAGACACATCTCTGACAAATTTGCTGTGCTAAGCAGAAGAAAAAAAACAAAAACCAACCCAGTCTGCTTTTGCCCAAAGACAAGCCAATTTGTTTTTGTAGATAAACTTGTAATTATAGCACAGCTGGTGAGGAAATGATTTGGTTTAATTTCTCATTTGTTTATGACTGATTTAATTACTGCAATCCCTGTTATCAGCTCCTTTAAACTTTTAATTATTGTAGGATGTCAAGAATATAATTTGTTGCCTTTTGACAGAAAATTGCTTTCCACAAAGCAGCAATCCATCAGGTGAAATTGTAGCATTAAACAGTCTATTCCCAAATACAGTGCAGAGCTAAACTGAATTAACAAGAGATCAGGAGATCACAGGATGTTACCTGTAGCAGTGGTCAGGAGTAATCATCAGGATTATCTCTGTAAAACCACATGTGATTTGAGTGCAGGTTTTCTTCCCAGTTCCTGCAGAACAAGTTTTCAGTATGAACGCACTTGCCACATGCCTGGGTCTGTGACAGAGACATGATATCAGCAAAATCAGTGACATCAGCAAAATCAATGACATCAGCTTTTCAAATTATAGAATCACACGGGTTTTTTTGTGATTAGGCTGAATGTGAAGCAGTTTTTCTTCTTCCTATATAAGCAAGGTAAAACACACAGGAATCAAGAAGTGAGATGTTAAGAACGCAAAGCAAAACAAAACAAGGTGAGGACCACCTCACTTTTATGCCCAGGAGACAGAGAGGTTGATGCTCTCAACCTGAGAGTATCTGGGGATAGCTTTGCTCCACATCAAACTTTTGTGTGCACCTGTAGTTTATTAAAATCCAGAGGCAATCCTTATGTTTCTGTTTTAAGTGTTACACATTCTTCTGCTGTGCATTTGAAGTAAATGTTTGAATCAAAAGGCAGAGAGCACTGCATAATCCCTTCCTCCAAAAATTTTGGATAGTTTTGACATTGTGCACAGAAACCTGTCTCCATAGCCAGTGTGTACCTACAGAATGTTTTTCTCTGTGTAATTCTTCCTGTTTGTTGGCTGGAACAATTGTTTCACCTTTGCTCATCTGTAACCATGACAGGTATCTTTAAGTCCAGATCTCCTCAAGTCCTCATCCAGGGTCCCTCTAAGACTGGTGTGGAAACAACTGCTGGAGGCCACAGGGAGGTGTAAAGGTGGATTTTGAGGCTGAGGAAGAACATAAAACATGAGTTTTAAATTTCTGCATTGTTCCTGGCTCTGCACAGAGTCTGTGGATCTCCTGCCCAGCATGTTTCTCAGTGGATGTGAATTAGGGCCACTGATTTCTTCTGAAGGGCATATCTGACTTGCTGCAGATGAACAGATTAAGCTACACTTTAGAAACTATTATATCAACAGTTGTAGAAGGCAGATCTTCAAACATATAAAAATACCAATTCTTTGGAGGGGAACTGTACATATCCATTAATAGTTGTCATGTAAGAAAAGAGTGACGAAACTTAAAATTTTATAATTTTATCAGTAAGCAGTTTAAATGCATTAAAGTTTGACCAATCTTAAAATTGCAATGAACCAACAATTTTATGCCATTAGTTTATCTTTATGCTCAACACCTGGGCACACATCAGCAGAGCCCCCTGTGCAAGTCAGAGTCAGCCCTGATCACACACATACCTGGATGATTTGCAGCATCCTCTGTTAAAATTCTTTTGGTTTTTCTCTGGTTGTTTTTGCATTTTCCCCACACATTTTAAGAGAACAAGCACTGCTATAACAAGTTATGTCACCATTACTTAATGTAGGGTGTATCATGGGATCACTGAATAGTTTAGGTTGGAAAAGACCTCTAAGATCATTAAACCTAATTGCTAACCATTAAAGCATGTCCCTAAGTGTCACATCTACACATCTTTTAAATCCCTCCACGGATGATGACTCAACTCTCCTGAGCAGCCTGTTCCAGTGCTTGACAGCCCTTTCACTGAAGACATTTTTCCTAATATCAAATCTAAACCAGGGATGACACAACTTGAGGTCATTTCCTCTGCTCCTACTGCTTGTTACTTGGGAGGCATTCTGCTTAGTTCTATGAAATAGAGAGACTTGAAGCATGTGATTTATGTCTTTTCATGTGCATGTGTGCATGTGCACACACACACGTGCAAAATTATTAGATGTTTCAGTCAAATATTTCTGAGATTAAAAATCTGTACAGCATAAGATACCTTAAGTATCAACTGGTGGACTCTTAATGAAATCAAACATGAATGAAGCCTACTGGAAGGCTATAGCCTACCTTTGGACAAGCATGTTATTTATTTTGAGTGCTGGAAATAATTTCACAAGGTTACTTAATGGTGCTGTTAAAACAAATACATTTTGCAGAAGAAAAGTACTGGCAAAACAGGAAGTGACTGAAGAAAAAAGATACATTCATAACGGATTCTTCTATTCATTTTTATACTAATTAATTAATTAGAATCCCTGCAATTACTGTGCTCCTAAAGATCTGCTGCCTGTTTGCTAAGCTGTACAATGTACTAAGTTTATTATAAAATTAATGCTACTATGATTTCCTGAACAACTATCAGACCTCTTTGATATGAGGTATCTTATAGCTAATGTATGGTCCCAACTCCCTGTTAAAACCTAAAAGAATTCACACACACACATGAAAAGAAAAAGAAACAGAACAAAATAGTTTTAAAAGTATTAATTGAATTTAGATTTTTTTCTAAGTGCAGCCTTCTTTAAAGGCATAAATACTTAATTCTGAATTTTCCAAAGTGACAGATCATTTCAGACATCTTATTGTGCATACCTTTTATGTCAACACTGTTCTATGAACATACAGCAAATGCTGTTCAAAAGAGTAGTATTTTTAGGTGTCTGTTACAATGTGAAGTTTGAAGTGGAGCAGGAATTTTCTATATTGCATCTTGCAATGGACTTGTACATCTGTCTATGATTTTTTCTCAGTGTTTCCGCTCATCTAGTGGGAAATTCAAAGTTCTTAGCAGTTAATTTAGATGCTTGTCATTGCTTAAAATTTGTGAGGTACAGAGAAATTTGGTTAATTTCTTTTTGTTTCCTTGATGGTGATATCAGTCATTCTGGGCATCAAAAACAAGGATGAAACCAAGAGATATTTTAGACCTCATTTCTGCACCCTGGCCAGGCTCAGCTTGGAGAATATGTAAAAAGGGTTTCTGGAATTGTGACTTTTTTCTTCTATGAAAAAATGCATTTATCTCCCCACTCTGAACAGTAGTTTCAGAGGGCTCAATACTTTGCAGAACGAAATCCTGGAAAATGAAGACTTCATGGAAAAAAAAAGTCACAATTCCAGGAACCCCTTTTACATATCCTCCAAGCTTTCTCTGCATTTCCACCAAGAAAATGCAATCAGAGGAGGACTGTGCTGCCTTCCCCAGCAGTGGCAGAACGAATGGTCTCTGCTAAGATTATTTGTACAGGAAATTTCATTGCTAAAAAAGCTTTAAAAGGTGATGTTAAAATGTTATGACAATGAAGACTACAAAGATCAATACCAAAATGAGGTTCTGGAAAACCAGATCCAATTAGATGGAGATCTTGATGCACTGATCATGTCTGCTGTGCACAGGCAGTGCATCACAGCGCAGCAAATTCACCCAGTTCACTGTTCACAGACCTATCTGTCCCCAACTCCCATCATGGAGAGACCTGCAGGAAAACATCAAAAGTGCCCAGAAGAGTCCCAGGCACCGAAGTCCCCTAATGGGTGTTAGCACTGGGCAAGGGAGCTGAGCAGGGTCCATGCTGAGCCCTGCCTGGGGCCACCACCACAGCACTGTGCTGGCACCAGTGCTCCAGGAAGGCAGTTTAATCAAATAACCATGCAAACTACTGAGAAAGAACAATTTCCTCGCAGTTCTGGAGCATCATCTCCAGATAAAGAAGAGAAATACCTGTAACCATGGATGCTTAAAGGAATAAAAGTTGATACAAATACACAAAATTATTCTCCAACTGTTACTTATCTGTCTAACCACTCTGTCTCCTGCTCGGTTGTATTCTGTTACACACAGTATTTCTACCTCTAGCAAAATGCATTTTGAAGAAATAGAGGACAATTAGTGTACCATTTTTTTTGCCTAGAATATATGATCAGATTTTTAATGCCATAAGGTGAGAACTGCAGCTTGAGACTTGGAATGAACAAGGCAAAAAATTAACAGAATCATAATTTCTTAATATGAAAAATATATTCCTGTAATAATCATGTTAAGCATAGAGGAAAAGGTAGAAAAACATTGCAATAATATTTGGGGCTTATTTTGATATGAGTCCAGAAAAACAATCTAGCATAAGCTCAATTTTAAATGTGAGGCTTTTCCTGATAAAACATTATGTACTTTGCCAGATCAAATCTTATAGCAAGATATTAGAAAGAAAGAAACAAACATGCAACTTATATTCAAATGAAAATTTTGAATTTTTCTTTCCAGATATGCTCCTTAAAAATTATTTGTAACACATTATTAAGAAAAAGATTGGCATTTCTACAAGCACATGGATTAGTATGGCCTGCTCAGGCAATAAAGGAAATCAAATGCATAATCAAATGCTGCAATGTCTGCATTTATTTAAATCAAGCAGAAAATTTATGTATAAAGGTGAAGCTGGAATATTAAGCAATATTAAAAACAGAACCTAAATGTCATGTTGTACAATTAACTGAACTGAATAGTACATAAAATTGTCTTAGTGCTATATGATTTTTCTAGAATTTAGTAGACTTTTTGTACTTTGCAGTGTGAGGTTTTCATAAGAAAAAATGGTAATGGTTTGAACTGTAAGTCAGAATTCATTTTCCTTTAATTTTTATACAAGATCTTCAAAGCTGTTAACAAAATTCCTGTGGTTTCCCCCCCCCCGTTTCCTTCAATACAGCATAGGGCAATTCTTTTTATTGTATTTTCTCCTGGTGGAACCAACAGAACGTGATTCTGAAGTGAGAGCAGCCCTCAGAGACCCACCAGGCTGGGGATGGAAGGGAGCAGTTTCTACAGGGGAGATGGGGTTCTTTAGTGAGCAGGCTTTCTCAAGAGCTTTGGCTTTTATTGACTTTGGTTTTCTATTTCAGGGGGAAAGAATAATCATAAACCTGTGAATGAAGGCTTAAGGACCTCTGAGACTGCTTAAAAATCATTATGTTTTTCTAGCAGTAAAAATAGAAAATCCATCTGTTGATCTGTTCTTTTATGTGACAGAGTTCCTGATAAGGGAACCTCAAATAATTATCCCTTCATTTGACGTTACAAACACTGACAGGCACAAGGTAAATATTTTCCTTCAGGTGAGAGCGTTTTTAAGAAAATCATGAAGAAAAAATTAAGTATAAAATCAGTCAGTTCAAGTGAATGCCAAATATTATTTATAATGGAATGAGAAAGCAGAAGGGAAACATTCTCTATATACAGATAGCTCTTCTGAGTACAAGGAAATTCAAATGAAGAAGCAGAACTGAAAAAGCATGATACTGTATCTGTTAAGATAAATTAAAATGTTAAGGAATGGACAGGGATCTCCCTATAACTCTCCCAGGAAAATTATGGTGTCCACGCACGCTTCTGCAAAACTGTTTAAGGAAAGTAAGCATTGAGGCTGTATTAGTTTCAGCATCCCCTGTTTAAGAAACATGCTAATAAATAGAATAGAAATAAGAAAAAAAACCACACAGTAAAAATTACAAGACTGAAAATTGCCTCATTTGCAGTTTCTGTAGTGTGGCTAAGGAAGGTTTTTTCTCCGTGTTTCAAAACAGTCAGCAAAGATGTAGAAGCTGACAGCTAGGAGCAAAAGTGAGACTAAATGAAGTTTTCATCAGTGAGGTTAGCTCACCTTTGCAGTGACCTCCTAGGGGAGCAGCAGTCCCCCGGAAATTTCTTCAGTCAAAACGAGATTTCTTTTCTGAAAATCATGCTGCAGTTTACATCAGGCTTTACTCAGAATGTCCTAAGGCTTTGTAATCTCAGAAACACTATCCAGTAGTTAGCAGATTTCAGATGCAAAGTGCTTGTTATAGAAATAGAGGCAAAAGCTGAGGTACACTTAATGTTTTTATACTTATAGAGTCTGGGACTCTGGTTTCTTCAGCCCAGGATCTTGGAGAAGTTGTGGACTGGAATTAAGATCAAAAAATAGCCTTTTTTATTATTAGATGATGACTATTATTGGTATCCCTGATGGTCTGCTGGTCCAGGTGCTGCATCACACAGAAAGCTGCATCTGCCTCAAGGGCAGAGGATGTCCCATATCTTAACCAAGCCCAGCATCTGATGGCACATGTGTGGGATGCAGAAGATAGCCAGAACTCTGACCTCAGACACTGCTTGGGAGCACCTAGCACTGGGCAAAGACATTACAAGGGGCTATAACTACACTAGAGAGTCTGTGGAGTGTGTCAGGGTGGCTCAGGATTGACTGTTCTCTTCTCTGAGCCAGCTCCAGCCACGTGGGCTGAGTTTTCTGGGGCAGCAATGTCACGAGCCTGGAGCACCTTCCTCTCAGCTCATCAGGATGGTGGCTTCAGCTCTGCCCTGGAAGCACAGTAATGATGACTTCACTGCTTTCTGAGCCTACAGATGCTGGAAGAGTCGGATCTTTGATTCATCTTCCACAGTTTATGACCTGGTTTGTGTAACTACTTCAATGAGAAAGTTGGTTATTTCATTAGTAGGCATAATCAAACCTTTAACCTAAGCCCTCTCTTTCCCAGGGATTTCTCTCTCTGCCATGGAAGAGTTGTATAAGCCCCTAAACTTGGCACATTTTCAGCCAGCAGTATTGTTTTGCACATGGGTGGATGGAATGATGGATTTCCCTTAAATAAAGGGCCTCCTGTTCATTGACCAACATAATGGTTTATGTGTTGTTCCCCTGACAGCTCTGTGATGAGGGGACAGCCTGCCATCAGTGCAGCAAGAACTTTGGCTTCTCTTCAGTGATTATGTTGTCCTTACTACTAACTTCACATGCAGCCCAAGACTTGTACTTAGTGGGACTTTTCCACTTGTTCTAATGCTCAAGTCTGGCTGAGTATGCCCGAGGCTGACAGCTCTCCTACTGATGCCTTGGAGGTACGGAAAACAGAGGCTAGGCAAAATTAAGAAAATAAAAGCGGGGATTTATTGAAGGGCCTTCAATAAGGTACACTGTGGGCTAGGGCTAGACCCAAAATGGACCATGGGTCACGGGTTTTTCACATTTTCATAAGTTTGGTGCATTTGCATATCAGGGTTAATTCTCCGATTACAATTTCAGATAATTATGTCATTACCCCAAGTTTCTTCCCCCTTTTTAGAGGCTTAACTTACATATTTTGTGGCCTGGGACAACAAGGCGTCATTGAGTCTCAGGCCTAGAGAGGATTTGTAATGTCTAAGCAGAATGGAAGAACAGTAGCTAACAGGCTATGTGGAATTTCAGAGTTACACACTAAAGCAGTACAGGATCTGAAAAATATAAAAGTTAAATCCTAAGGCATCACTACGGCTGGGGGGATGTAAGATAAACCTCTCAGTCAGTGATAGTATTCCAGCACCATCCTGCAACCCCATGCAGCCTTCACAGGGTGGAGAGAGACATGTCTTTGAAGGAATGATAGAGCAGCTCAGCTGAGCTCCAGGCAAAGAGCAGCTGTGTTTCCAGAAGTCCTAGTCATGGAGTGAGAATAAAGACTGCTCCCTGAGCATTGCTTACACAGGCCTGTGTGCCAAAACAGTGGTGTCAGTCGTTGAACAGCTCTAAAGTGATGTCCTGTTTTCAGTTTCTGCTGTAGTACTTGACTGCAGATATCTGGAGACTCGGTGACAGAAAACAAACCCTTCTATTCCCATAAAACTTCTGTGCCAATGAAACTGCTTGTCCCCAGTATGGTAGAAAAGGTGTTCAGTAGTTCAAGTTTAATATGCCAAAAGCTATTTATCCTGTTCATAGCTGTAGAGCAGATTAATATTTTAAGCAACATAAATCACATTTGAATTTGGATCTGAAAACACATATAAGGTAGCTTTGAACGGTGTTTAATAAATAGAACAAATTTTTCTTAATTATTTTTAAATTATTTGCTTGTTTACACATAAAGTAAGTGGAACTTAGTTCACTGGATTTTTATAAAGTAGAAAGTCAATCACCATGAAAGTAAATGTTCCCCTGTTCTCACACTACCATATTGATACATTTGTGAAGACAACATCAGGTGAAGGCAAAACCAGAATGGGTTTATGAATCTTTCAAAAATATTTTTAATGCTAATGGACGTCTTAGAAAAGAGTAACAACAAAATTGGCAGGCGAGTAAAGAACTGAACTTGAATAAAAATCATCAAAATCAATCTTTCCTTGGACTTCAATAGATGTAAATTATTCCTCAAACACTTTTTAACAATGATACATCACTCAAGAAAATCCACGGTAATGAAGAGGTTCTGGGTGACCTCTGAAGTTACAGCTCTGTTCCTAAAAGCATGGGACAACTGCATATGGAGGTGGTTTCTCCAAGCAAATAGGAAGCCTTAAGCTTCTTTAAATGAAGTCCATAAGGAGCAGAGAGTAGTGGAACTTCTTGGGATTTTCCTGGTAGAGTTTTTCCTTCAGGAGATGCTACCTTTTCAGATATGAGGTGTTTCACATGAAAAAGGTTCATTTTGCAAAAGTTTTGCTGTAACCACAATGTCTGTTGAGCGTGGAGGGGCCTGGGCAGCCTTTGTGGCTGGTGCAGGAACACCCTGAAACACTGACCCCAGAGCCAGGGACTCCATGCAGCTGGGAGGGCTGGGATAACTGGCTGGCATGGATAAGAGACAGGTTTTGTCAGATATTTCTACTCTGAGTCAATGCTTGCTTCAAAAACCAGTAAGACTCTGGAAAAGCTGCTCACTTAGATAAGTACTATTTTTACCACTGGTACTTGGCATCAATCAGTGTTCATATGAGCTGATAATTATCATCTCCTTATGGAAGGTGGACACATAACAGGTTTTTAGCATGCTTTAGCATGTTTTTATATCTGGAGTTACATGAAGTTGAGCAGATGAAACAGCAAATAATTTATGGCTTACTCCAAAAGCCAATTCCATACAAAATTTATTTTCTAGGTAGGAAATAAAAAAGTTATACTTTCTGTCTTTTTTTTTTTCCACTGTATGGCTAAAACGTGAAAAACTGATCTATCATTATTTCTTAGGTACTTACTTAAAGAACCACTAATGGCTTCTGACAAAAGGTATCCTGATATAGCCCTACACAGGAATGTCCACCCATGAGCTTTTCATCCGGCCATACTCCCACTATCCTCAGGCAAATTCACACCTTCAGCCTCCACCATCTGTGACCACAGCCCCCAGTCATGTCCCACATGGCTGCCTTTCTTCCCTGGGTGCTAGTGCTTTCCCTGGAGGGATGGTCCTCCTGTGGCAAACAACATCCTTTGCTCTCCCCAGTCCCTTGCTCCCTCTCCCCATTTCCCCTGCAGCAGGACCTGGTTTCTCCAGTAAATGTAGTCATTACCAGTGTTTGGTAACTTCCTTGCCTGCTGGGGTTTTGGACATCTTCCACAAAGGCACAGATACCTTTAAGAGCATCCACCCACGAAGCTGCCAACATGTTCAGTACAAAGGCACCTCACTTTCTCAGCTATGGACTGTGCTTTCCAGCCCTACAGTGTTCAGACTGTGTGACACTGCCTGTGACTTCAGCCTTCTATTCTCCCTGACAGACGTCTTTCAAGAGCTTTTTTAGTGTCAGCACTCACCATTGATGTGCTGTTGTAAATATTTCACTCTATTAAAAGCCTGCCGGTAGTTTTCTTTTTATTTTTAGCATTTCCATCCTGCGCTGTTTTGATGAGGTACTTGAAAGAAGATTGAAGAATTTCCACTTAACCTCTGAGCTTGGATTTTAATTGGTGTCAGGTCAGCTTCTGAATTTAAGTTAATTGTGCATTTCCTTTCTTTCCTTCTTCTCTTAGGTCTTCTCCTGGTCTTCATTCCCATGGGACAGTGTGATTTTTGCAAAAGATGTTCTATTGCTTTTCCCATCTATGCTCAGTACATTTCCAGAGCTAGCACAAAAACACATAGAAGGAGGATAAGAAATCAGAAAAATCGACTCAGACATCTCTCATTTCTTCTAATGTGTCTCAAAATATCCCATATTAGCTCAATCCATCTTGGAGAACTGGTCAGAAAGTTGTATTTTTAAAATGTAGTGGTTATGAGATGGAGGGATATATTAAAAAAGTTTTCTATTAATATTTCTCATCTTTCAATAAAAAATAAAAGCCCAAGGAGAGTTGTTTGGAAAAATTAGGTTGTGCTCTCCTCCCTGTCTTCATACAACTTTTGTTGTTGCTAACAGAGAGCAGGAGTGAAGGAGTGGGCTCATCCAAGGTCTGCGCTGCCACTGCCACCTGCTCCCTGCCCCCAGACCTGCCCCTCCATTCCCCAGACTGGTGCCCGGGAGCCAGAGGCAGCAAGAGGCATCAAGGTATCAAGAGTTGTTGGGGATCTCCTGGGAGCCCTCCCCCACCTGCCATGGATTCCAGTCAGGAGTTAGACTTTGGTGATCCTTGTGGGTCCCTTCCAGCTCAGGATATTCTGTGATCCTGCACACCTTTGCCTTGATAGAAGGGTAAGAGGGACTGAGTTTAAAACCAACAAGTGGTTTGGGGGAAGAGAATAAAATCCAGACAAGCTGAATTGTTTCAGTAAGCAGATTTGGAAGACAAGATTTTGATTAATTGTTTCCCCGTTTCACCATTATTTTACACCTCCTAGCCCATTTAGCCACTTACTTGCCAGCTTCTCCCTGCAAAAGCCAGGTCTGCTCCCAGCTATGAGTTTGCACTCTTAAAACACTGCTCAAAAAGCCACTTGCATTCTCTAAATAAAAGAAACATGGGGACAGAGTGTCTGTTAACTGAGCATGAGAATAGTCTGTGGATCCAAAATAGATAATCCTGATGCAAAATTAAACATCAACACTAACAGAGAGTGAGTTGATCCATGATTTTCAGAGGAGTCATTCACATGAGGAGCGTTTAGCATAGCAGTTCGTATCAAGCAAAATCTTTTTGAACTTACCTGGGTACTACTCCCTGCAGTCAGCAAACCCTTACTCATCCTCTGTTGATTGCAGTGGGGTTGCTGGTGGAATGGCTCAGCAGCAGGAATCTGTCCCACAGACTCTGCTGCTGCAGGAGTCCACAGCGCTGCACGGGAATATCTACTGCACAGTATGGATATATGAAATCTGTGCAGCTTGGGTGGAAGCACTTTTTTGTTCTCCTAAATAGCTTCACTGCTGAAACACTGACAGTCTCTGTGAGTTTCAGCTGCTTAAACAACATCTTTATGAGCTTCAAAGGCCAGGGGAAGAAGTCTGTATTTCTGCTTGGCACTGAACTGGCAGAACAAAGCAGGCAATCTCTTGTAATTCTGTCAGTGACATTACCTTCTGCATAAAGTTGCATTCAAATTATTTGGCATGGAGGAGCAGCATGGATGTGGGTAAGGAAATCCATTAATCTTACGTTTTTCCCCTGTTGTGCTGGTTTTGGCTGGGGTAGAGTTAGCTTTCCTGTCGTTGGCTGGAATGTGGCTGTGTTTTGGGTTTGTGCTGGACACAAAAGGACCCAGTGGTGATAACGCAGGGATGTTTTTGTTCTTGCTGAGCAGGTCTTGCACAGAACCAAGGCATTTTCTCTTTTCATACTGACCCACTGAAGAAGGGACTGGGGCTGCATGGGAGGTTGGGAGGAGGCACAGCCAGGAGTGGTGACCCCAACTGACCAAAGGGATATTCCAGACTGTATGGCATCATGCACTGTATGTAAAGCTGGGGGGTAAAAGGAAGAAGTAGGACACTTTTGGAATGATGGTGTTTGTCCTCCCAAGTAACTGCTATGTGTGATGGGGCCCTGCTCTCCTGGAGATGGCTGCACACTTGTCTGCCCATGGAAAGCAGTGAATTCCTTGTTTTTCTCTGTTTGAATGTGTGGCTTTTGCTTTCCACATTAAACTGTTTTTGTCTCAACTAAGAAGTTTTCCAGCTTTTACTCTTCTAATTCTCTCATGATCCTGCTGGTGGGGGTTAAACCATGACATCTCTCCTTCTGGCAAGACTCCTAAAAGCTGTCCAGCTCAGGAAGACAGGGAGTCTAACTGTGGCCTTGTAAAAGAAAATTAAAGAGATGTCAGCATGGTAACTGTATCTGCCAAAATACGTAGGTACAATTAATGTTCAAGATGTTTAAAGATGTGAGGTGTGTGTGGGTCACTTTATTGCTGGAGCAAACCCAGGTCACTCAAACTGAATAACTATTTGTTTTGCTCTATAGTAAGTATCTGGCTTTAAGGATTTTTTTGTCCCCTTGATCTGGGGTGGGTTTTTTTGTAATCTGTCTTTTCAGCTGTACTGGGTCTAACAAAGCACTGTCCCACTGCCCATGGGATCCAACTCTCCAGAGTTGCATCCTCCAGTAGGATCTTCACCAAGTAGCAACAGCTGATGTTGAATCTACAAGCTTTAGCCCTTTCTGAGCTCTCTGTGAAGACCCAACGAAACATCTCCTCCTGGGACTCAATGAGGTACTCAGCTCTTGATGAAGGCAGTAACCTCTGTACAAGAAATACGCGCTTTTTTTTTGTGGAGAAGACCCTGAGAGGGTAGGAGCAGATGACAGTCACATACAGTGATGATGATGCTGATGTATTTGGCAGCAGACAGGCCAGGAGGTGGGGCAACTTGAAGGATCGTGGGTTTATTACATTTTACACTCTGATTAGTATACAGATGAAAAGTGTTATTTCCTGCAATTTGGCTTCCTGTTGTCATCTACAGCCATCCTGATGTCAAATACATCCTTTCTTGATGTATTTTCTTTAGCACTGCCTTTGTGTCTCTTCTTTTCCATGTCAGGACTGCAACTTGCTCCCACGCTCAATAAGATCTCCAGTGGCGTTGATACTCTGCTTCACTTCAGAAGGATTTGTGATCCTCTGCTGCCAACCCTGCAAAAGCTCTGTTTGGGCTGCAAGCTGGGGTGGTCCAGGTGACCTTCAGCATTCTTTCCAGCCCAAAGTATTCCATGAATCTATGAACAAGACATTTAGCTCCCAACCAAGCAGGTAAGAGGTGGATACGCACTTGAGTGGCTGAAAGGCCGTAGACTCTCTCAGGAAAATATGATGGATGATTTAATGAATCATTATGAGTGTGTGGGCTCTGCCTTCCAGTGGGTGAGATCTATTTCACTCCAGCTTTGTCTCATATTATAAAGCAGGAAAAAAGTACTCTTCTGGAACTTTTTATTTATATTTCACAATAAAAGCTCTGACAGCTGGAATAAAGCCATTCGTGGATTTATTCTTTTCAAAAGTTCAGACTCAAATGCACAGACAAGTAGAAACTGTGGTAAGAGAAATAGAAGATTTGGACTTACAAGGAAAATAAGTGATAAATCCCAATGAAGTGGGAGGATGGTGGGCAGGTGGCATGGCTTTGAGCATCAAGGCTGACAGCCATTTCCCTCTGTCCGCTTTCTGCCTCAGTTGAGCACAGTTCAAGTTGAGTAGGAGGAAAGGCCATGATGACACCATCATGTTTAGAGAGCAAGAAGCAAGGGTGGTCTCCCACTAACTGTAATTTTTCAGGATTCAGAGGACTAGACAGTGCTCATGACAAGTTGTTATAGCTGGGCAAGTAATTTTTAAAGGTTGATAGAGCACTGGCCTGTGTTTCTGGTGCCAAAGGAGGGTTGAAGTGCTCTTGAGATGTGGCTTCAATCAAGACATCATCTGCTTGTGCTTTCAGACCCTGGCTCTTTGTGTCCATCTGTCTTTCTTTCCCATAAATCACTGTGAGCTTTGGCTTGGCCGCAGAGAGGAGATGGCCACAGAGGCCTTTCAGATAGCAAAGAAAGTCTGAAGAAGGAAAAATGTTGTTACAGATCATATGTGCTGGAAGTGCTAGGGAGGAAGGAACTGAATCACAGAAGAAGAAGTGGTATGTGCCGCGTGTGTTTTAAAGTACTTCTCCAATAAGAGAAAAGAAAGCAGAAGGTTAAGAACCAGGCATAAGGCTTGTGAGCTCTCTTCTCTCCTGTGTTACTGCTACTCTAAGAGTTAGACCATAATAATATGGATATTAGGGTGTTATACAATGGGCAAAATTCACTGGTGGCGTAGGCAATGAAGATGAATGAGGGCAAGAAGGAAAATGTCACCTGGAGATCAACTCCCTTGCTATTGCTGGTATTATACATCTTTCCAGATTCTCTTTTTAACTCTCCAGTGCTGAAAATCTTCGATTATTTTCACTTACTGAAGGTTAAACTTCCTACATAATTCTAACACATTAAGGAATTAAAACTTTATCAAAGATGTTCTAAGAGAAGTTTTTTTTCTAATTGATTTTTTGTTTCAAGATTTATGCACATTAGCTTCAGCAGAATGCTGTGACGTAACAGTTAAATTGTAGCAAATAGCTATGTCACGAAACTGCTCAAAAGATTGTCAGTCTTTCTCTCAGCCCCAATTCTTGCATGTCATAAAATCCCTCTGTCCTTGACTCACTTTCTGCTAGGAGTTTCCCCAACCATCTCCTCTGGGAATGGTGCCAGCATAGCTGGATGGCAGCTGGGGTGGCACCCGTCCTGGAGCACAGCAGAGGTGGTGTGCTGGCTGATCTCCACAGGCGATGCCCTTCTAACATTTTTATCATTGCACGCTTACACTAAGCCACTGTAATGAATGCGTGGCAAGATTCTCACCAGCCTGTCTATAGATGAACCATCTGATTACTGAAAAAAGTTCATTAGATCATTAGTCCTCCCAGCAAAGGGCTGTCTTAATGAGCAGCTAAAGGGAGATTGCAAACCTCGCAGCACTCAGGCAGGAGAAGCCTATGCCACTGTCCTGACATCGTGCATTGCAGGTTCTTGATTATTCCCAAACCCCATCCGGCATCACAGCCTCATAAGGCAGCTCATCTCATTCTTGCCTGGTGATTTAAGTCAAAATTCAGAGGTGAAATGTCTCAGCTCCAGGCAAGGCAAGGCAGTGACTCAGCAAGGGGACCAGACTACCTCCACTGCAGTTCATTATGTGACTGGGAATCCAGAACAAGGGAGAAGATTATTTCATCAAATGGCTATCAGGGTTTTGCCTGTTCATAGTCTATTTCTGTGCTGAATGCTAAAAGCATTGGGGTTTTTGTTTGTTTAATTATTAAGCTCTTGAAAAAGATGCAGCTTCTCCTAAGCCGGTGAAGGGTGCCTGAAAAAATGAGATGGCTTTGAGGAATGAAAAGCCGAATGCAATGAAGATGAATGTTTGTAACAGATTATTTCACTAATCATAACAGGGCCCTTACATGTACCAAGGCTAGGCTTGATTCATTAACTTCCATTGTTATTGATGAAAGACTTTAATTTTTTCCTAATCTCACACACACTTATTAATTCTTAAATCAAATATACATTACAACTGAAAATGCATGTTCTGAGACCAATTAAACTAAAGTACAGTGTGTATTTCTCATTCTAGCAAACAAATACAGCAAGAGCTTTGTGAATATTTTTCCTTGCAGGAGTCTGTGTTTCACTGCTGGTCTACTGTAATGAATATTTTGACACTGCTTTCTGAGATGCTTGAGTGTAATTACTTGCTTGTCTCTGGATAAACATGGTTTATTTTTAAAAAGATTTCTGCTTGGTGTTTTTTATTTTTTCTTTAAGAAGAAGAAGAATCTGAGAACTGTAAAACAGCTATTACTTCTGCATTTAGACTTTCCACCTTTCTCTTTGGAAAACCTGAGAAAAATGAAAGAGAGAAGATTCATTTAGAAATCAAATTTGAAACCAATGAGCCCAATGGATTTTCCTAAGCATTTTTTCCTTATTTTTTAATGTAAACTTTACATTTTTAATGTTGTTTTAGTAAAATTAACCATATTGATCCAGTCTTACAAATCAGATGTCATCCAAGAAAAGGAGTGTTGATAAAAAACCCTTTTTTCCCCAAGTCCTTTACTAAAATATGGACATCATAGATATTCAAAATATTAACTACAAAATACTTTTTCTATCTCATACAGCATTCTCAAACCCAGAAATGCTATGCTGTCATAAGAAAGTTCTTAATTAATGGTGATGTTGCATTCAGGTTTGATTGTAAATTGCACTAGGGAGTACAGTCTGATGATATTTCCGGATCCATTTTGATGACTCAAGAGGTCTGGACAAGATTTGAAAGAAACAGGTGGTCTTCTAAATGCTTCTTTTGTTCATCTCATTATTACTTAAAATTCACTTTATATGGAGTAGATTGAATTGGCCAAATGTCCAGATACATTTCATTGCTGTTGTTATGGGTATTGTTATTATTAACATTATTAATTATAAAAATAATACTATGGGAAATATCGACAGTAATAATGGCATCAACAAGGCAATTATACAAATATTATGGCTTGTTCCGCTGTCTCCTCCTGACTATTTTTCTGCCAGAAAACTTGGCTTGAAATAAAAAACTGTGAGATATCAAACTTAGATAAAATAGTTATAGAAACAAGGTAAATTACTTATCACAGCAAAGTAAAGAAAAGCAAGGTACCAGCTTGCTAAATGATACAGTAAATTTTTAATGAATGTAATTTTTAAATTAAGATTTTTTTATTCCTAGACAATATTCTTTGGAACAAAACTTTAAACCAACTGACTAAAAATTTAGATTTACTTCTGGAAAAATACCTTTTGCTGAAAGATGATAATTTTTTGAATGAACAGGTTGAGTTTTTCAAAAATTCTCTCCAGGAACATAAAGAAGTTGAACATTCTAAAAAAGTTAAGCATTTTGTTTAAATTAACAGAACAGTGTATACCTTCAGATTCTATGATTTTGTAGTGCAGTATATAAACCAAAGTTGGAATTAATTTCTGTTGTCCTTTCTAAGGAAGGACTTAGTTTAGTCTTCACTACTGTTCATTCAGCCCTTCATTTCACTGGGGTACATGCTTTTCGGAATGGAAATATTCCAAATCATGGCATCATTATGAAATTAATGATCAGATTTCCATCCAGCTCTACATCGGGACTTGCAATACAACTTCTTATACCAGGAGTCACACTAAATAATCTATACAGAGAACATCCAACAATGTACCTGTAGGCATTTTGTACAATCAAGGGGAAAGAGTTGCTGATTTGAGATTAAAGGGGCTTTTATATATACTTAAAATTAGGCAGCACCTTAAGTATAAAGCTTCATAAATGCTTATTTGTTGACTTGTCCATGAATTGTTCTGCTGCAGTTCATAACAGCATTAGATATTTAAGAAAGTAACTGACACAGTGTTTTCTTTTATACCAGATTTGCTCTTTTTGATATGTTCCCAGGAGAAACATCAAGGAACTGTCATAAAGACTAACATTTAACAACATTTGTTGCAAAGGACATGTTAATTATAATTCTTTTTAGACGGAAGCTATCTGCAAATGGTGCAAATTGTAAGGACAACTACCATCAGTGGACCAAGTCCTGTTGGTCTCCATCTAACAAATATTCACTACTGAAGTGATTTTGTATCCTCGACAATTTCCAGTTACATAAACAAGTCCTACAGATATATTAATGATGCTCAAATTAGTGTAAAATATGTGTGTGCTTTTGAATTTCTTTAGTGCTGCAAATATAGGTCCAGACTTAGAATCTTTACTTAACAGTAATTGCAAAACAGTGCTTTAACTTGTTAAATTATCAGAATTAACCAAGCCCACAGAGAGGAATCACATTGCTTCTCTGAATTTACTCATTCCAAGGTGAGTTCTGATGCTTGTAGCAATACAGATGTAGAAGAGCAAAAAAGTATTTGCTGAATCTTTTTAATGTCTGTCTTGTAAATGACAGCAGTGCATCCACACAGGGTATTGCCTGCACTCTCACAGCTCTTTGTAACTCAAAGCCATTGAAGGCAATGGTGTAATTATTCAATTATTGCAATTTCTGTGGAAAGGGGAGAAGCTTTGCAGTATATATGACATCCTATTTCTTTCTCAAGCATTCCATATCTATCTGAGATCATAAAAAATCAGGAATGGAGGGTATTCTTGCCTTGACAATTCAGGTGCTTTACAATGCACTCTCTGAAGATATACTAGGTCTGTAAAAAGGAGTGTACTAACCCTTGCCTTCTGGCTATGAACCAGTCAGACTGACAGATCACCTGCAGGCATGTTTACAAATGTTCACTTTTTTTTCAATGGTGAGAAATAAAGCTTACAGAAGTATAATGGCAAAGTGGTTTATTACTGTTCTCATACTTAGATTCACATACACAGCTAAAATTTGCGAAAAAAAATAGAAAACAAAACCAAGGAGAAGTAGGTCAGGTACGTGTTCCAAGCTACGAATTTGTTCAGAATGAAGAGGATAGCTGAAGTGCAGAGCAACATTAGAGTAGAGTCGGGTAGAGTAGAGTGTGAGTCAAGCAGAGGGAGAGCACACCTTCCTTTTCTTCAGGATTTGCTGCTGCAGGTACAGTTCCACTGTGGGACTACTGTGAGAAGGATCTGTGTTCTGTGAATAAAAATCTCCAGCAGCTTTAATTGGCTCTTACAGGAGACAGGTCTTACAGGTACTCAGAGGCACTGTACAAAGAGGAAAGGACTGTTTCCACAATGAAAACACTGTGGTCCAAGGATGTAACAATGAATTTTCCTCCACTTCAAAAAAACCCCATGTACTAGAAATCTGCTGAGATAATGGAAGGACTTTTCACACTGCCCTAAGAAGGAGAAACCCAGTCAGGAAGACCTTACCTGACTTAGTCTTGGTGTTCTCATTACCTATCATAAAAAGAAATTTAAAAGGCCATGGCTCTCACTCTGAATCACCATCTGCAGAGTAATTGCATCTCCCAGATTTGATTCCAGGTGGGTGGACTGGAGTTTATTCAATTCATCAATTCCTGCGGAACTTTACAGGGAAGGAGTTCCTTCTCCATCTCAATGTGGATGGTAGGATCAGAATAAATGCAAAGTTTATCACTGTGTTTTATATTAATACCACCACTTGTAATTAATGAGCAGAATAAGCATGCACAAATGCCTCTGTAGATGTACACGTAATGCATAAATGAATTAAAGAACCTAATTTATCTTCAGTTTGTCTTTTTCCTCTCATCTGGAATAGTGACTATCTGTAATAGTGATAAATGAAAATCCTCTGAATATTACATGGTATAAGAACCAGTTATAATCTATCCTAATTCTCTTCTTTCAGCTAAAAACCTAATTTTAAATGAAAAGTGACTCTTTGAAACTGCAATTACATCCATTTGGGCCAAGACTAAATTTAGCCCCTGAAATTTGATAAACTATTGGCACAAGAAACTAACTCCCAGAACCCTATGAATCTAGAGGCATCAATTTCTCAACTTAGACTTAGATCAAAGTGTTTGACTGCAATTCCCTCCACAGGACTAACCCCATTTACCTCATGTATATTAATATCTTCCTTTGTTTTGAGCAAAGTCAAACCTAGTAGGTCAGATGGTGGACATTGTGTTGCAATTCTGATACTGGACTGCAACAGGATTAAATCTCCTGAGGCACAGGAGGAAGGATGTCAATCAGTGATAGGGTAGTCAGAGTCAGGGGACAGAGCATTTTTATGTCAGATAGCCAATGAATTCCACAGTCATGTCCATCGTCTAGATCTTTTCAGAGATGACAGGAATGATAGTCTCAATACTTTTCAAACCAGGGGAAAATTAGCTCCCTTGTATTTCCACCCATTCTTTCTGCCACAGCTTAGGGAGCAGATTCTCAGTCAGTATAGGTTCAAAATGTCTCCTAGCACTGAGGCTGGACCCATCATGGGAAGCTGAGAGCTGTCTCCAATGCTCACCTGTAATTCCACTTTAGCTTTCTCTTTTCACTTTATAACAGTGGTTACCTTTTTATTTCTTGGCCTGTGATCAAACCCTACCTGATTACCAAAGAAGCATGGAATTTGGGTGATTTGCAGATAGCATCTCATGAGAGAGCAAAAAGCTGCATTTTGAAAAGATAAGACAATAAAGATATTTCAACAAGAAGTCAAACAGCAGGATTCCGACAGGGAGTGCTAAAAGATCCCCAGATCATCACACTGGAATGTGTCTTTGGCTTCATGAGAAGTGGTAACTTCATCTTGGAGGATATGATCAGCTCTGTTTCATTGAACACAGGAGACATCTCAGTTACCAGTCTCATCAAAAGGAACAAACACATCTCTAGATCAATGCAGGAGTGTGAGACATTAAGCATTTCACACATGGTTTTGTGTTCTTTTCCATCTTTTATGTCCTTTTTCTGAAGACATGTCATCAAGAGAAAGCATGTTGGAACTACGCATGTGAAATGCCAGCTTTGCCTTTCAATACTGCTTCCTGGATCTCAGCTTCTTCCAAGGGCTAGTACACTCATATGAGGAACTGACCTTGTCTTCAGACGTCTGGTTTCTGGCTTGTAAAGAATAAAACTAGAAAGACAAAACTAGATTTCTACCTACTTTTTTCCGCTTCTCGACCTCTAATTTCAGGGGGTTGATTTTTTTTTTT